>PVJN01021091.1:0-35127 GCA_004026805.1 Lasiurus borealis
TGGCAGTGGTGTTAACTCAGATCCAGTGTTCGATAATCTCTAAAGGGCTAGGTGTTTTTCATTGCCCAGTGCAGTTTCTTTGGTAAATGAATATTGACAGACCCCTTTGGGAAAGGGTAGGTGGATGTTGATAATTGTGTGTGTGTGTGTGTGTGTGTATGTGTGAAGTAATTTCAGGATTCTTCTTTAAGGCCCCTGGCTTTCCCTCATCAGGGAGCTCAGGGCCTGTGAACTAACATGGGGTCCCTATGTAAGGCACCTCTAACAAGGAAAGAGGGTTAGAGTCTCCAGACTGCCCCATCAGATTGTTAGGGGCAAAAATAGGCTATTGGGCTCTAGCTATGGTTATAGGAAATATTAATCATGCTCTGTTAACCGTGTTTGCCTTATTCTGATTAAAGAAAGGACATTCTAACTTGGCTGGGAGTTGTATTGGGGGTGGGGAGGGGGCACATTCTCAGTCAACCTTGGAATACAGTCCATTCTCATTTAAGAACTGCCTACTCTCATGGTATGATTAACCTTATTGACCAAACAATGGAGCCCCACCCAAGCCTGCATGGCCTACTTCCCCAGGTAATCTTTGTCCCATCTATATATATAAAAGCCGAAGCAACAGTTTGACTGTTCCACTGGTAGCTACTGTAAAGGACCACCAGGGGGCAGATGCTCAATGCACAGGCATGGAAACATGGAACAGACGGATGAATCTCAGAGGGAAGGGGGAATGGGTGGGAAGAGATTAACCAAAGATCTTATATGCATACTAGAGGCCCAGTGCATGGATTTGTGCACTGGTGTGGTCCCTTGGCCTGGCCTGAGAGGATCAGGCCGAAACCAGCTCTCTGACATCCCCTAAGGGGTCCTGGATGGTGAGAGGGTGCAGGCCAGGCCAAGGGACCCCAGCAGTGCACGAATCTGCACCAGGCCTCTAGTCCTATATAAGCAGCTGGCCTATGGGGGGCTGTAGAGCAGATTTTCATGCCTGATCTGCTGCTCTCCCATTCTGCCTGCAGTATTGAAATAAACGCTCATATAAGATTTAACCCTGTCTCTGCTGAATTGGTTCAAGTAGTGACAGGCAGCCCAGACCCATTTGTTGTCCAGTTTCAAGATGTGGGAGAGGGAGTGGCTTAAGCTGTAAACCAAGGTCCGGTGGAGTTTGGGGTTTGGGTGTTTGAGTTCTTGACATCCTTCCAGTCAACACCACTGCAATTCTCAAGGCAGGCTTTTTATCGATGCCTAACATTTATAGAAGGGACTTGCTGAGGCTGTGATTCAAATGACATTATAGATTAGCTCTGCATTAAATGCAGGTTTGATTTTGGCTAGTTTTATATAACTGCTACAAAAAAAATCATTCTTTTCAGCACAGACATAGGAAGTCCCAGCTTCAGTTTTTGCTTTCAGCCAAGAATTAATAATTTGAGAATGCTATTCTCTTTAAGTTTTTAAATATTAGCCACATCACTCTTCAGTCCTGATTTCTCATATTCTATATGACAGCACCAGTGTGGTCCCTTGAGGCTTGCTTTTCAACAGACACTCTAAAAATTAGAATTTGATTGGTTGCTTTTCCACTCTTGGCCAGGAGTTACCAAATTTCCATTCTTGGATGCTCACTGCCTTTCCTTCAGCTAGGTTATGTAATCAATCCTAGAGTCCCCTCAACTCCAGAAGATCTGCTGTCTGAAGCCTTCTCCTGGGAATTCCTGATCCAATTAAGGCTCATGACATAAACGGACTGTGTTTATCTTCAGCAGAAAAGGAATATCAAGTGTTTAATGGGCTTGATGGGAAAGCTGTTGAAGAGACTCAGACAATGCACTGAAATGAAGGCACTCTGGACAGGTAGAACCACAGAAACTATGGGCAGGGTCTTTGAGCTCCGCTGCTCTCCTCAGTGGGTACTGAATGCTGTTATGACCAATAATACTGGCAGGGATCTCAGACTTGTTCTTGGCATCCTGATTAGCTGAGCTTACATCCTGTATCACGTCTTCCCTAGCCGCCTGGGTCCAGGGAAAGCAAGTACTGACTTGGTCTTTGATGTTTGTAGGGAAGGGACTCTACTTGCAGCTAATAATAAAATGATAACAGATTACTCAGATTTAGAATATGGATATATACACCGAGCGGCCAGATTATGATGATCTCTGAACGCATAATAATCTGGCCACTCAGTGTATATCCTATATAATAAAGGCTAATATGCAAATTGTCCCCTCGACCAGGAGTTTGACCAGCAGGCAGGCCGGCCAACCGCCCATGTCCCCTCCCCCAGACTCCACCCATGCACGAATTCATGCACCCGGACTCTAATATATATATATATATATATATATATATATATATATATATATATATAATCTAGAATAACCTCCCTATCTTAACATCAGTTGCTTATTAACCTTAATCCCATCTGCAACCTTAATTCCCCTTTACCATTTAACGTAACATAATCACTGGTTTCGGGGATTAGGATGTGGAGATATTTGGGGCACCATGATCTTGCTTACCACAAGCATCGTGATGAAATGAAGGGGTTGCTTCCCGTCCTTTATCCTTCTACCACGCTATGTAAATGGGGGAGAAAACCTGACATGTATCTGGAATTTAAGTGCCAATTGGAATCCGCAGCCACTGCTTTGTTGATGAGAACAGTTTGGAGAGGGCAGATTTTATCGCGGGCATTTTCACATGTTCAAGCACAACTTGTCAAGACTCTACAGGAATCTGCTGTTACTCTGAAAATGGACACATTTCCTAACTGTGTGTTCGCCAGGACATCTCTTCCTTCTAAACCCTGTGAAAATAATTCTAAGACAGGACGCTGGCCAACGAGGTTCTGGGTCCCCGGTAACTATTCACACCTTCAAAGCTTTTGATTTTTCTTGGTCAACAGAAAAAATGGAAAGCTACTGGTTTCTTTTAGAAGAAGAGTGTGTGTGTGTGTTTTTTTTTAAACCTGTCTGATATAAAATTTACATGAAGCTAATGTACTAGGATGGGCTGCTGTAAAATTATTTTCATTGTTGCCTTCATTGCGTCAACCAGATCCAGGTTCCAAATATGCTATTCATGTAAAAATTTCATTTCCACCGTCAGGATAATCAAAATGTACAAATTTCATTTCAGCTGTCAGGGGAATCAAAATGGTTTCAAAAGCTTTCCTTGAATACTGACTTGATATAAAATAATAAACTATGCTATCAAATGCCAGATCCTACTTAAGAAAGGTACCAGAGATGGCTAGGTTTTACTTTTGTAAGAAGTCAAATTTAAACATCCTTCACTTGGATATCATTTAAAGTAACCGTTCCTGAGAGGTATAATTCTAGAATAAATCGGGTGGCTTTTCAAGCTAAAATTAGATTTGGGAGTGCATAATTAAACGCACACAATGCAGAACAATATTTCATTTATTTAAATTACCCTCCGATGCCACCGTCCGCAGCGTGTATCGGTATTTTCCTAACGCTGTGGCATCGCACAGGCAGAGAAATCCAGCGATGACTAGAAGTTGCATCTTTGGAAGATTCTAGATTCTGACACTCCAGATCTGTGTTTTGAAAACACCACGAGCTCCAGATGTCCACAAGCTGCGTGATCTGATTATTCTTTTACAGAATAAAAACGTCGTTGCGGCGGGGAATGAGAGAAATATGGAAATGAGAAACCAATTTTGGAGAGGACTCACTGAGTACTCAAAAGGCGATGCGAAATATTGTCCAGAGGCGGCTTTTGTTTGAAAACAATGGCTCTCTGAGGCAGTGACAAATGAAAACAGCCCTAGACAACAAGGCCCATTCTTTTCGGAGACATCGTGGGGATAAACATGTCAGCGTGGCTATTGTGCGAGTGTCGCTGCAGAGCATCAGGGAGGGACCATTGCATCCTCCTCGGGCCTCTTCTTTGTGGAAAGACTTGGCAACTTCCCATCCATCCCCGGGCTCCCACCTCTGACGGCTGCTGCCTTCACATCTCGGGATTCCTTCCTGCTCTTGCTGTTCGGTTATCCGTCCATCCTTCCGCCCAGTGACCGTTAGTTGAGCACCACTTTATGGGAAGTTAATTATAGAAGACTCCATAAGAGAGAATGGTGTGCTGAAACCGGTGTGGCTCAGGGGATAGAGCGTCGGCCTGCGGACTGAAGGGTCCCAGGTTTGATTCTGGTCAAGGGCATGTGCCTTGGTTGCGGGCTGGAGGGGGTCACTGAGAGAAAAAAGGGGACATATGTAATACTTTCAACAATAAAGAATTAAAAAAGCCAAAACCGGTTTGGCTCAGTGGATAGAGCGTCGGCCTGCGGACTGAAAGGTCCCAGGTTCGATTCTGGTCAAGGGCATGTGCCTTGGTTGTGGGCACATCCCCAGTGGGAGGTGTGCAGGAGGCAGCTGATTGATGTCTCTCTCTCATCCATGTTTCTAATTATCTCTCCCTCTCCCTTCCTCTCTGTAAAAAGCCAATAAAAGAGAGCGAGAGCGAGAGCGAGAGCGAGAGCGAGAGCGAGAGCGAGAGCGAGAGCGAGAGCGAGAGCGAGAGCGAGAGCGAGAGCGAGAGCGAGAGCGAGAGCGAGAGCGAGAGCGAGAGCGAGAGCGAGAGCGAGAGCGAGAGCGAGAGCGAGAGCGAGAGCGAGAGCGAATGGTGTTTATCTGTTACCTAACCACTCAGACGTGGGGAAAACTTCAGGGGAAAAGTGAATCGATCCACGCACCGATTCCCAGGGTCTGGGTCTTGCCATTATTCATGCCTGCAGACTACCCTTATGGATCATCACTAGGTCAGGCATTGGCGGGGAATTAAGACAATAGCCAGTGGGGATCAATCACTTGGAATGAGAACGGGGGATATGGAGACGGAGGGGGAAGCTAGGAGAAAGTTGTGAGATGGAAAATTTCCATCATTTCATATGCTTAACTTCTGTTGGTAGGTGCTCCTCAAATTTCCAGGACATTTTATTGCTCTGTATCTGGTAAAGGCCTCCTTCCTTGCCAGCTCCATTGCTGTTGTCATGGTGATGGCTGTCTCTGTCTCTGGAAGAAATGTGCCTTTCATTTGTCTTCATAGAAAAGAAACAGCATGAGGCCAGGCTGCTGCTGAATCTCTCCAGAGCAAAGGGGATGTGGGGGTGGGGAGAGAGGATGAGAGCTGTGCATGTGGCCGACCCTACCCTGTTTTCCCAAAAGTTAGACATCCCCCCAAAACAAGACCTACTTCCAGTTTGGCCTCTTGCTGTCATATAAGGCATCCCCCCCAAAATAAGACCTCCCTGATCATAAGCCCCCCCAACATTAGGCCTCCCCAGAATATCAGGCCCCCAAAGCTCCCATCAGGCGTCTGACTCCTGATGTAAAGAGACCTCGCCCTGCCTGAACAGCTCCGGCTGCGCTGCGGCCCATCAGGGAGCTGGTTGGTGATGACAACGACTACCGTACCGTCTACAGGTAATACATTTCATTTTTTTTTTTGTTCAAAAATAAATGTGTACCGTCTTCTTCTTCATGGAAAAATAAGACATCCCCTGAAAATAAGATCTAGCGCATCTTTGGGAGCAAACATTAATATAAGACACTGTCTTATTTTCGGGGAAACAGGGTAGGAAGATTCCCCTAGACAAAGGGAGGTGGAGGCGACTAGCAGAAGCCCCAGCCCATATTTTTATTTTTATTTTATTTTATTTTTTAAAAATATATTTTATTGATTTTTTACAGAGAGGAGGGAAGAGGGATAGAGAGCCAGAATCATCAATGAGAGAGAAACATCGATCAGCTGCCTCTTGCACACCCCCTACTGGGGATGTGCCCGCAACCAAGATACGTGCCCTTGACCGGAATCGAACCTGGGACCCTTCAGTCTGCAGGCCGACACTCTATCCACTGAGCTAAACCAGTCAGGGCCCCCAGCCCATTTTTTTAAATAACCAATGGGAGACAGCAAGACCTCGGCGGCCTATCAGGAAACAGGTGAGCAAATAGTCCTCAGCCAATGAGGAGCGGGGGGAGGGTCTAAATAAATAGGCTCTGTTCCTGGCCCCACGTGTGTTCCTGTACAGTGGGCGCCCCCTCTGGAGAGTGTCTCCTTTTCACCGTGCTTCTGTTTCCTAGCCCAGTGGTCGGCAAACTCATCAGTCCACAGAGCCAAAATCAAAAGGACAACCATGGAAATTTCTTTGGAGAGCCACATTTTTTAAACTTAAACTTCTTCTAATACCACTTCTTCAACATAGACTCTCCCAGGCCATGGGATTTTGTGGAAGAGCCACACTCAAGGGCCCAAGAGCCGCATGTGGCTCGCGAGCCGCAGTTTGCTGACCACTGTCCTAGTCCATTGATAGAAATTTGGACAGGTGAGCCATTTCTCACAGTGTCTAATCTCTGGATTCAACTTTTCTGATATGTCTCATCTACATGTGTACATGTGTTGTGTCCCACTCTGATCTGGCCAAGTCCTGTCTTAAGGGCTAGTTTTCCCACCTTGATATGAAAATACATTAAAAGTGGACATTCAGCAATGCAGCAACCCTAGTGGCTTTAATGGAATTTCGCAGGCCAGGCTTTCACTATGTAAATGGTTACCTATTAGTAGTCTTTTTTTTTTTAAAGGATTAACATGGTCTCTATTTGCAGATGATGCAGTTGTTTACCCAGAAATTCCCAAAAAATCTGTCAAAACCATTCCTAGAAATATTGAGTTCAGCAGAATTCCAGGACACAAGACAAACATACAAAATCAATGGCATTTCTCTATGCCTAAGATTAGCACAAGGACACCAAAATTAAAAATGCAATACTATTGCGTGACTTGTGTAGCTCAGTGGTTGAGCATCGACCCATGAACGAAGAGGTCACCAGCTCGATTCCTGGTCAGCGCCTGTGCCTTGGTTGCAGGCTTGATCCCCTGGTAAAAAGGGGGAAGGCAGAAGGCAGCCAATTGATGATGTTTCTCTCTCATTGCTGTTTCTGGCTATCTCCCTTCCTCTCTCTCTACAAATCAATAAAAAATCTATTTGAAAAATAAAAATACAATACCCTGTACAATTACTTAAAAAAAGGGAGAGAACACTTCAAAATACCAATGAAAGAAATCAAAGCAGATCCAAATAAATGGAAAGGCATACACAACAAATTAGCGATAAAATTCAAGACACCTTTCAATTCTCTCCCAATTGATTTACAGTGTTAACACAATTCCTACCAAAATTCAAGCACATAAGTTTGTAAGTGTGTACAAGATCATTATAAAATTTAAATAGGAAGGTAAAGGACTGAGAATAGTCAAAACAATCCTTAAATAAACACACACACACACACAAAACAAAAAAACAAAGTAGAAGGAATCGGTCCACCCAACCCCAAGACTCACCACATAGCTACAGCAATGAAGTCTATGCAATATTGGTAGAGGGATAGACAGACGGACCAAATGGAACAGAACAGAGGACCCAGAAATAGACCCACAAAATATGCTTAACTGATTATCTTTATTCAGGTGAAATTTATGTAACATAAAACTAAACATTTTAAACTGAAACAAATCAGTGGCATTTCATACTCTTACAATGTTGTGCAGTGGCCACCTCTATCTACTTCCAAATATTTTTATCATTCCAAAAGAAAACCCCATACCCAGTAAGTAGTTCACTATTCCTCCCTCCAACCACCAATCTGCTTTCTTTCTTGCTTTTTTTGGAAAATGTATCTTTTATTGATTTCAGAGAGGAAGACAGAGGAGAAAGAGAGATAGAAACAGCAATGTTGAGAGAGAATCATTGAGAAACCACCTCCTGCACACCCCCTATTGAGGATTGAGCCCGCAACCCAGGCATGTGCCCTTGACCCTAATCCAACCCAGGACCTTCAGGCCACGGGCCAACACCCTATCCACTGAGCCAAACCAGCTAGGGTGGCTTAGGCTATTTAATGAACTCCCTACACCTGTGATTCTTCATTTGTACAATGGAGGCAATAATAGCACTTACTTTACGAAGTTTTTTGGGGTGAGGATTCTGAGCTGCTTCAGGGAATGAGCCTGGCTTACGTCGTAAGCGCTCAATAAATGGGAGCCATCTTTGTTATCACATCCCCAGCCTCTGAAGCCTACACTCTCAATTTCCTAGAGCCATTGGGGCTGCTAACACGGTTTGACGACCAGCCTGCCTTGATAGCATTGGAAACTTCTGGGTCTTGAAGCTCTCCTAATTTAATGAGCGAAGTGGGAGGAAGAGGACACAGTTAATGATTTCCTCTTAGCCTCGGGCCCTCAGCCACCGAGGCCATCATTTTCTAATTTCCTGCCACATCATCTGAGGAAGCAGTAACTTATTACTCAGAAGAAATGGCATTTTTTTTTTTTTTCAGGCAAAGCCAAGCCATTCTCAGGGAGGGGGAAATTACCCATATTTCTTGTCTACTGAACTTTTGGGGAAGTTGTTGGTATTTGATTTCTTTATTAAATGGAAGAAAAATACTGTAAAAGCAATTAATGGAAGTGTTTAATTCTAACTATATTAAAACCAAAATTTCTGTCTCTATTGTAGTCAAAATGGCATATCGAATTCTTGACAGTATGATTAGGTGTTTCCATGGCAACCATTTAGGAATAAGGGAGGAGACCAAATTCTGGGCCATCGGTACTTTTTCTGACTCACTGGGGACCGTAAGGTGAGTGGCTCCTTGTAGTGGCTCTAGGTTACCCAAATCTCGACCTCCAAATGTCCCTTTCCACCCAAGTTGGGGCCAATGGAGATCGGGGTGACTGCTTATAGCAAAAGGACCCCCGTGAACGATAATACCATAGCTTGGATTATATATTTCAGTCCATAAAATGTTTTTATTTACATTATTTTACTTAATCATGTGATCACTCTAGATAAATTACAGTGGTACCTCGAGATACGAGTTTAATTTGTTCCGTAACCTTGAGGCGTGGGAAACTATGAGACGCTCTAGTCGTGGTAAACTGGTGGGTCGTGTGCAGCCGGCCGAAAATGTTGCTCGTATTTCAAAGCAAAAATAGCTCGCTTGACGGCTCGTATCTCAAAAGTCTTGTATGTTAGGGCACTCGTATCTCGAGGTACCACTGTATCTCCATTCTAAAGGCAAGGAAGCAGGTTCAGAAAGCGACATGATTGGATAGAGTCAAGTGGCAGAGCAGGGCCTGTACCATCCAAGTTCAAGACCAGTGTCCATTCCTTTGGGCCAGGATAGGAGTCAGAACCATCTTTCCAGAGTCTTCCCTGCCTGCTGTGGCAGGTTGGGTGGTTGGAGAGAGTGAGGCTTTACCTGTGTCCTCATTGGAGGGTACGACTTTATGTATTTTCATGAATGATTCAGTTGCCAGGATGGGGGACCAATGCTTTGGAGAAAAAAATAAACATTGTGGCCCTAGCCAGTGTGGCTCAGTGGATAGAGCGTTAGCCTGCGGACCAAAGGAAGGATCCCAGGTTCGATTCCGGTCAAGGGCACATATCTTGGTTGCAGGCTCCTCCCCATCTTGGGTCCTATTTGGGGCTCATGCAGGAAGCAACCAATTGATGTGTTTTTCTCACATAGAAATTTCTCTCTGTCATTCCCTCTCTCTAAAAATCAGTGGGAAAATATCCTCACATGAGGATTAAAAAGATAATACACACTGTATTTCTTCCATGAGTCCTGAGTCTTGTTGAAGTGTGAGGCTCCTCATCAGTTGCAGTAATGAAAGACATGGTCTTGTTGCATATAACACAGCCCTTCTACAGCATTGTTCCAACTGTACAGATTATTCCCCGTTATGAATTTATTCTTTTCTGAGCCATTTCCTTAAGAAGCTTCTGCAATTTCGTTCCCAATTATTATATTACTAGAGGCTCGGTGCACAAAATTTGTGCACAGGTAGGGTTGCTAGGCCTGGCCAGTGATCAGGGCTGATCTACAGGGTGATCAGGGGTTCCCACTGGCACCCACCTTGGCTGGCCTGGTGCTGCCAGTGGGGACCCCTTGATCACCCCAGTGGTTGCCCCACAGAGGGAGGTGACCAGCGGGATGATCAGGGAGCCCCCACTGGCACCTGCCTTGGCTGGCCTGGCACTGCCTGCTTGCTGGTCACCCCCCCCAACCCCCGCCTCCATCACTGATCAGGGCCTGCTGGCTGGGGGCAGCTCCCTGCGTTGAGCGTTTGCCCCCTGGTGGTCAGTGTGCATCAACAGCGACCTCTCATTCCACCAGTCCTTCTGCCTTTTGGTTGATTTGCATATTAGGGTTTTAGTATATAGGATTGTAAGAAGTGGCTCTCCAGTAGCACAATTGATTGAATGGAGCTGAGTCATTTTGACCTCTCACATAAAGAAAGCATCCTTCCATGTTTGTGTAGGATGAAAGAACTGGTTGCTGACTGAAGTTGGAGGGAATGCATGAGTATCCTAGATCTTTAATTATGATAAAATCACATTATAATTCTTTTCCAATGGTAGAATTATCTCCCTTCTTTATGTGCTACTTCAAGCTGGCCACTAAGCATTTTTTCCTCTAGAATCTTTCCTGACTCTCCTGCTCCCTTTCATTTCCATCATAATCCCATAATAATCAAGCACATTTCATGTTTTTTATTTTTATTTATATATATTTTTTATTGATTTCAGAGAAGAAGGGAGAGGAAGCGATAGAAACATCAATGATGAGAGAGAATCATTGATTGGCTGCCTCCTGAATGCCCCACAATGGGGATAGAGCCAGCAACCTGGACATATGTTCCGACCGGGAATCAAACTGTGACCTCCTGGTTCATAGGTCAACGCTCAACCTCTGAGCCACACCAGCCAGGCTCAGTGGCCATTTTAGATCCACAGCGCATCTCTTGCCTCCTTTCTGGATTCTTAGTTTCTTGATTTCATTCTAATGCACCCTACACATAGCAGCATGATACTCTTTTCAGCTTTTATTTGGATTAGGCCACTCTCATTCTATGAAGCCCAGAATAGCTGTCAATCACCTCTTGAATAAAATTCACCTTAATTATATATTCTAAAGTCCTCAGTCTGTAAGCTCCTCCACTTAATTCCTACGTTACCCTCCCCACTATACTTGGATGTCCTACTCCAGCTACGTAAACCCACCTACACTCCCCACCTATAGTGCACATTTATACCTACCTAGTAACCCATGAACCTCCGACTATCCCACCTCTCCTTTTCAGAATGCGTCTCCTCTTCAATAAAAAAAAATTGGTTTAACTTTGTTTAACTCAATGTTAATCAAAGTTATTATATTTCCAGAGAATTCTGGGTAGTTTCTGTCTACCCTTTGCTCTTCTAGGTCCACCCTCGACTCTCTTCTACTCTGCTACATGCTCGTGAGGAAGGCCCATCTATAGGAACTGCACCAACAGGTCCGCATTGGAGACTGTCATGATCGGTTTTATGTGTCAAGTTGGCAGGGCTATATTACCCAGGCACGTGGACTTGACAATTATAAAACGCTTCTGCACATTTTATCTCATTTGATCCTGTCAACAATCCTGCGAGATGGGCAATTATCTTGTGTCACAGATAATCAAGGAGATGAGCAAATAAGCAGAGATGTTCAGAGACTCCAGAGAAATTAGTCTAATTAAAATGGATAGTTCTTTTTAAATCCTCATCTGAGGATATTTTCTTTGCACTGATTTTCAGAGACAGCTGGAGGGGCTGATGCTCTCACTATTGAGCAACACGGGCCAAGGCTAAAGTGAAGAGTCTTGATGAAAATTAGGGAGGAATGAGGTTTCCTTCCACAGGTCAGGCAGGGCCAAACTATTTGTGATCCTGTTGGTGGAGATGTTGAGTTTGATTTGATTCAAAGGGCTGCAGAAAACTTTTGAAGGATTATTTTAAAATCTTTTAATTGACTATAGGAGTAATGCATGTTCAAGGTAGAATATTTAGGAAAACCAAGTATAAGGAAGAAAATAAACATCACTCATAATTTTATCACCAAGTGATATCCTATTTTTTTCCTCTTAAAACTTGATACTAATCAACATTTATAATATTGTGCTCTGTTTTATTCATCAGACTCAGTTTCCTAACTATGATGTTGTTGTTTTTTAATTTTTTTTTATCTCATTGATTTTTTTTTTTATAGAGAGGAAGGGAGAAGGATAGAGAGTTAGAGACATCGATCAGCTGCCTCTTGCATGCCCCCACTGGGGATGTGCCTGCAACCAAGAGACATGCCCTTGACCGGAATCCAACCAGGGATCTTTCAGTCCGCAGGCCGATGCTCTCTCCACTGAGCCAAACCAGTTTTGGCTGTACCTTTTTATCTTTAATAAAGTTTTTTTCATGCGTGGCTTAGAAATTGGTTTACTTCCTTTTTTTTTAACTTATACATTCTTTGTATTTTGTTTAAAAAATTTACTTCGTCTTACCTAACTTGTAAATCGTTGAATGTTTTAATCATTCAGAAGGCAGTTTAGAAAAAACATCAGCTGGCCTGTGCTTGGAAGACGATATTGATTTTCATTTCTTTTTCTCAGGGGTATTGTTTTCCCAATTTTCAGCTCAGATTCCATTTCCTGACTATGTCACAAAGTCATTCAACTCTGCAAAGGAAATCTAACTTTTTCCTTAAAAAAAAAAAAAAAGCAGGGAGATAAAGTTGCAAATAGGCTTTCCATTTTCTGGTTTATAACCCCTAAGTCACACTTTATGTAGCGGAGTCTGCCAGGATTTTCTCATTACTATGACAAAATAGAGTGCCATCCACTGTTGTGGATGATAGAAAACCCGAACTGGAATATTGGAGACAGAAAACCAGACCTGGAATCCAGACCCAACCCTTTCCCCAACCACTTCTGTGATCTTCGGCAAATTGTTCCATCTTCCTGAATCCAGCTCCCCTTCTTTGTAAAATAATGTGGTGACCAAGCTGAGCTCTCAAGCCCTTTAGAATTCTACAAATTTGTGCTCAGTAGAGGGGAGGAAAATAAATAACTCAACAGCAACAACACGGAGTTTTGTTTTGGGTTGGTAAGGAGGAGGGATGCAATTCTAAAATAATAAACTAATAAATGGCAAAATGCAGCACTTGTATTTGTATCCCAATTATTATTACTTTTAAAAATATTTCTATTTTTTTATCTTATTGATTTTTTTTACAGAGAGGAAGGGAGAGAGAGAGTTAGAAACATCGATGAGAGAGAAACATGATCGATCAGCTGCCTCCTGCACACCCACTACTGGGGATGTGCCCGCCACCAAGGTACATGCCCTTGACCGGAATCAAACCTGGGACCCTTCAGTCTGCAGGCCCACGCTCTATCCATTGAGCCAAACCGGTTTGAGCTGTATTCCAATTACTAATGAACTTCATGTCTGCTATCTTGTACTCTTCTGGAGCTCTTTTGTTCACCAATGGCGGGAATTTTCCCAGAGTGCTGGATGTTCAAGGGCAGAGGTAGAATGTTGACATAGTGCTGTTGTGTAGGCAGGAAAAGCCACAGAATCGGCTCTGCCAGTCATATAATATGTATTATTGCTCTTGTAACCGGACTGAAGGCGCCTGCGTGCTTGGATGCATCATAGACCAATAAGACACCAGCAGGAGTTTGCAGCTAAGAAAGTGAGGGTTTATTAAGGAGAAAGTCAGCTCTTTGAGCCTTAGCTACTTATGATACATCCCTGGCATCATAAGTAGCTAAGGCTCAAAGACCTACCTTTCTGATGGCTTCCCAGGGATGGGTTATATAGGGGAAAAAGATCACTAATCATGGCGACCAATAGAGTTAGGGTAGTGGCCAAGTTCATGGTCTCTCCTGATTGGTCAGTGCTAGGGCAGGCGGCAGCTAATCAGCGCATCTGGTCCTGCTGTCAGCCATGGCGTCGCTTCATCTGGTTTATTGCTTTCTGGGCCTGGAGCTGAAACAAAACTGCTTCGCAAGGAGCCAGCAAATGGAGTTCTAGCTCTGGTTTGACCAAATTCTGTCTCTGTGGTCAACAGACCTGAGGCTTTGTTTCCCAGACCACTGGATGCTGACCAGAACCTCACTGTCTTGATGGCCTAATGATTTAGCATGAGAGAGGGAGGTGGGTGAGCCAGGTACTGGGTGAGGCCAGTCTGAGTCAGAGGAAAAAAATAAAAAAGAAAATATTTTGATGAAAGAAAATAAGGTTCCTGTGCTATGATATTATGTAGATGTTACAATAAAAATATTATGTAATACACATAAAAATATAACAAATATATTGTCTTTTTTGTTTGTATTTGTTAATATATTTTACTGATTTTTTACAGAGAGGAAGGGAGAGGGATTGAGAATTAGAAACCTCGATGAGAGAGACACATCCATCAGCTGCCTCCTGCACATCCACTACTGGGGATGTGCCCACAACCAAGGTACGTGCCCTTGATCGGAATCGAACCTGGGACCCTTCGGTCCGCAGGCTGATGCTCTATCCACTGAGCAACACCGGTTTTGGCCAAAAAATAATTTTAAAGAAGAGTTTGGGGTGATCACATTGTAAGCTATAAAAATGTCAAATCATTATATTATACGCCTGAAACTCATATAGCCAAAATAATAGTGTATGCCAATTATACTTAAATGAAAAATTTTGAAAAGAAGAGTTTGGATTATATCATTTTCCTTTGCCATCATTTTAAAGTGTTTTTATGAAGACAATTTTGGAAATGAGCCCCTACAATATGATTATCATATATTAGGACAGAAATTCACGAACACAAATGTAATCAAAACTTTTTTATTACTTAGGATATATCAATGCATGTTTACACGTACGATAATAAGAAGGATGATGAAACTACAGATACAAATACAGAAGTATAATTGTAGATAGAGATATAGTTGAGGACTCCATAGCAATGAGAAACATTGAACTCCATTTGCTAGCTCCCCTGTAAAATGAGAATGGAAATGCCGTCAAAGATGGCGAAGAAACAGCGATGATTGCAATGATTGCAAGGCATTTGCAAAATACAGAGAGATTTCGTGAAATTATCATCGCAGCAGCAAGCGGTTTCACACTTATGTCAGAGAACTCCATTTCGCTATGAAGTTGTCGACAAGCAATTGTAAAAAGAGCACCCGATCTGGGTACGATGTAATTATGTGTAAAATTCGTTCTAGAATTTCAGTAAGGCTGAGTCTTTGAGGCACGGGGTCATAGGTTGGGTCATTGTTTTCACAGGGGCAGTCAAGGTGTGTGGGCAGTTAAATAAATACTCAAGAATCGTAAGATAAAAGGATAATTAATTTGAATTTCACACTCTCTCCAGAGACCAACTTCTTCAGTCCCTAAACATGTTACGACTTCTTAAAAGGAATTGCCATTTCCCTTGGTGACTGAAGACAATCTGCAGCATTTAAGCAGCATTCACAACATGCATTTGGCATTGAGCTGGTATTTCAGATTTATGCCTCCAAAAGCTTTCCATCAGCCTGTTTTGATGTTCTAATGACTACGTTGACTGTGTCTAATTAATTGTAGCAGAGACCAGTAAGCCATTCACCACACTTGTCTTCTTTCTGCTTAGACACATGGCCTGACTAGGTTTCCCAGATACCTCGAGATACGAGTTTCATTCGTTCCGTAACCTTGAGGCGTGGGAAACTATGAGACGCTCCAGTGGAGGTAAACTGGTGGGTCGTGTGCAGCCGGCCGATCCATGCGATGACTCCTATCTCAAATGTTGCTCGTATTTCAAAGCAAAAATTGCTCGCTTGACGGCTTGTGTCTCAAGACTCTCTTATGTTAGGGCACTCGTATCTTGAGGTACCACTGTAGTTGGGTATAGTTAGGTGTGACTGAGGGCTCGCCAGTGGAATGTAGGTGGAATCACTTGCAGGCCTGATACATTATCACCTCCCTGTGATCCTCCACTCTAAGGTGTCCAAGTGTTGGTCAGCCTGAACCCCCGTGAGACTCTATGGAGCAGACACCCAGCCCACATCCCTAATCTCCAGCTGACTGGACTGTATTCCATCAGCTTTGATTGTTTAAACCAGTGAGATTCCAGGGCAACCAGCATTATCATAACTAACGTACAGGATGGAGACGGAAAACACTAGAACGAAAGCAACAGAAACACGTAAGTGATCATTGCAATGGTAAAAAATAGAAACAACAAAAATATGAAAGCATGCTTGACCTCTTCCATTGTAATGATCTGGGCCAGTCTATTTTCAAAATATTATGCAGCACTTGCCCACATGCTGGGAAATAATTGAAGTGAGGCCTTAATAAGGACAAACAAAAATAACAACCAATCTGATTCTAAAAAAAAATTCAGCTAAAATACCTTTAATGAAGAAGAATACTTCCCTATTTATAATTCAAGCAAGAAGTTTTTTATTGCCTTTTTTTAACTTACTGTAGTAATTTATTGAAGTTGAGGGTTTGGCTGAAACCGGTTTGGCTCAGTGGATAGAGTGTTGGCCTGCAGACTGAAAGGTCCCAGGCTCAATTCCGGTCAAGAGCATGTACCTTGGTTGCGGGCACATCCCCAGTAGGGGGTTTGCAGGAGGCAGCTGATTGATGTCTCTCGCTCATCAATGTTTCTAGCTCTCTATCCCTCTTCCTTCCTCTCTGTAAAAAATCAATAAAATATACTAAAAAAATAAAGTTGGGGGTGTGAGGAGAGGAAAGAGAAAGAAAGGAGAGATGTAAGGGAATAGCTATTGGCTTCCTCTAACTGGCTTTTCTGTCTGTAAAAAATCAATAAAATATATTAAAAAAAATAAAGTTGGAGGTGTGAGGAGAGGAAAGAGAAAGAAAGGAGAGATGTAAGGGAATAGCTATTGGCTTTCTCTAACTGGCTTTTCGGGTTCAGGATTTGATCCAAAGAACGTTGGCTAGGACCTGCTGGGTCTGAGCACTCTGGAAAGAGGCCCTGTGCTAGCCCAGGGCAGATATCCTTAGCAACCATTACAGGAAGAGCCCTTCCTTGAGCGTCACAAAAATGCAGCAGAGTGAGAAGGAATGAGAAATATAATTAACAGAATGACATAACATCAAAACCTGCACCCTGAAGACTTCGGGCAGCAAAGAAGAGAAAAAATAAGATGTTTTGTGTTGAGTGGAAATTGAGCATCTCTTTTGCCCTCTTATGATAGCATCAAAGCTTCTCTCATTTTAACACAATCCTATAGAATAAAAGGCTAATATGCAAATTGAATGGCAGAACGACTGGTCTATGATGCACACTGACCACCAGGGGGCAGATGTTCAATGCGGGAGCTGCCCCCTGATAGTCAGGGGGGTGCTGCTCAGCCAGAAGCCCCGAGCTGGGCTCATGCCTGGCGAGGGTATCAGCGGTGGAGGTGGGAACCTCGCCCGCCTCCAGGGCAGCGCCAAGGATGTCTGACTGTGGGCCGAAACCGTCAGTCGAACATCCCCCTGAGGGCTCCTGGACTGTGAGAGGGCGCAGGCCAGGCTGAGGGACCGCCTTCCCTTCCCCAGTGCACAAAATTCATGCACTGGGCCTCTGGTTATATTAGAAAGCTCTGTGGGGAACATAAATCATACACTTGTAACCCGGTTAACCATGTAACTCGTAGTCCAAACCAGGAAGGAGAGAGGGTCTAAAATAAATAAAATATTTACTTATTGACCAACGATTTGGTTTTGTTATACTGAACAATCTAAAAAATAGCTGTCTTAGAAATAAAATCTTTCAAAAATAAAAGTAATGTATATGTGTATATATTAACACAAAATGAAATCATTTGCATACTGGTTGTTTTTGTCATTAGAAATAACAAACACAGCGATTATTCTTGCATATATTTAGACATTTTAAAATGGAGGTATAATTGACATATAACATTATATTAGTTTCAGGTGCACAACATAATGATTCAATATGTATAATTTACACATTTTTATTAGTTTCTGAGCTATAACTCTTCTGTAAGACTGCCACTGATGCTTACCTAAAATGTATTTTAACACGATTTTCTTTTTCTTAAATTATTTTTTTATAAAATTGGCTGTAATTTTCCTGAAGTTTGCATTTATGTGGTTGATAACTTGAGATTGTTGCCCCATCAATCAACTCAAGTCTCTAGATCAGAATATTTTTAATTGAGAATTTACTCTTTTTATAGATTTTAAGCAAATTCTGCTAAATAGGCAAATTCTCATCTCTATTTTTTGTGAATATTGAAATGTATACATATGTAAGTGCAAGTAATTTTTTTAATATAATTTATTGATTTTTTACAGAGAGGGAGAGAGAGAGACATCGATCAGCCACCTCCTGCACAACCCCCACTGGGATGTGCCCGCAACCAGGGTACATGCCCTTGACCGGAATCGAACCTGGGACCTTTCAGTTTGCAGGCCGACACTCTATCTACTGAGCCAAACCGGTTTCGGCGCAAGTAATTTTTTACAGGTGCTATCATTTTGCCTCCAGCTATTTTCTTTTTCTTTCTTCTTCTTCTTAAAAAAATTTTTTTTTGATTTTTAGAGAGGAATGGAAAGAGAGAGAGAGATAGAAACATCAATGATGAGAGAGAGTCACTGATCAGTTGCCTCCTGCACACTCCACACTGGAGATTGAGCCTGCAACCCAGGCATATGCACCAACCAAGAATTGAATCCTGACCTTTTGGTTCAGAGATTGATGCTCAACCATTGAGCCACAATGGCTGGGTACCTCCACGTATTTTCAATAAATAGTTTATAAGACAAAACTTACCTTTAAAATGATGTTTTTTTTTTTATGATTCTTTTGTGATGTCACCAAATTTGGATGCTGTAACATCGTAAGCTTTATCAATTTGAATACATTTACTGAAGAATATATGGATTTATCCAATTAATATTAGATCCATCCAAAGGGTCTTCCCATAGCAAGCGATCCCAAACACAATAATAAAATCTCAAAATTAAATAATGTACATGATCTGAGGTTTTTCTCATTTTTTTTGTTTCTTTCTTGCATTTGTATAGATATATATTCATGACTTCTGTCTGAAGGCTTTATTTTCATCACTTTTCAATTTGTTAAAAGCTTAAATATTTTGGTTCTCCACTTGTGGAATACTTTGACGAATGATTTTCATCGATTTTTGGAAAAATGCAACCGAATTTGGAGAACTTTTTTCACACTCACAAAAACCTTAGACCATTGGAAGACTCAAAAGCTCAAACATTTCTCTAAAATCTGATGGATGAGGTTAGTAGCATAGAAAGAATGTGTTGCCGTGATGATGATTATGATTATTTTTTGTGTTCCACGTTGTCACAAAAATTTTGTCGTTCAATTACTCTGTGTATATATAGAAACAGGTTTGAAGTTTTGACAGCTACAGCTTCTATATTGGTTAGTGGAATACTCCTGCTTGTTCCAGCACGATCGTGAATAATGTATGTGGCAAACCAATTCCAAGAACTTATTTTCTCCATAGGTTCCTTAATGAAATAATGTCATTATTTGTACCATGAAATAAAAAGTGCATGTTTCGTATAAAAACAAGTGCCTTAATCTGACATACTGCACTTGGTAACTGAATTTGTAATAGCATTCACATCGGATGGTTCACTTTCAGCTTTACTCTGATTTCATGAAATGGATGGAACAATGAAATCATAATTGGTATTAACTGATTTTCCATTTGAAGCATCTGAAATCATTGATATAAACTTGGCATCATTGAACTGTAAAGTTCTGTTCTGCTAATTGACCCATCACATCAGCTGCATTGTTATGTGCACCGGAACATTTGGAATGGAAAATCAAAATAAAGAGTAGTCATTTGGTCAAAATGAACAGCTTTGTTGCATACAGTGCTAGGTCTTTATACCTTGAGCAGATGCTTGGGCTAAATTGTTACCTTTAGCTACTGACTTTCTAAAATAACACGTTTTGAAGCAGATACTGGTCCTTTTTTTTAGTAGGCTGGACTTCTGGTTTTCATTGTAGATGGTAAATGCTAATAAATATTTTGTGCAAATTTTACATTCATCAATACCTTTCTTGAGGAAAGAAAATCCAGTACTTATTTTTTTTTGTAATAAAGGGGATGCCATTCTTTGTGTGTGTGTTTTTCTAAAATATATTTTTAATTGATATCAGAGAGGAAGGGAGAAGGAGAGAGAGAGAAACGATGAGAAAGAATCATTGATCAGCTGCCTCCTGCATGCCCCCCACTGGGGATCAAGGTGGTAACCCACGCATGTGCTCTGACCAGGAATTGAACCGTGACCTCCTGGTTCATACATTAGTGCTCAACCTCTGAGCAACATCGGCTGGGTAACACTTAATTTCTTCGCAAACATGTACTTTTTGTGAACTCATTGCTACAGAAGAATTTATTGCAAAGTAAAACAACAACAAAACTTTGCCAATCAATAAAATAAATAAATGGTTGAGATTTACCCCTTACCATAAGTGGCAAGAGTACTATAAAAAGAGCATTCAGCCGAAACCGGTTTGGCTCAGTGGATAGAGCGTTGGCTTGCGGACTGAAAGGTCCCAGGTTCGATTCCGGTCGGGGGCATGTACCTTGCTTGCTGGCACATCTTCAGTGTGGGATGTGCTGGAAGCGGCTGATCGATGTCTCTCTCTCATCGATGTTTCTGACTTTCTCTCTCTCTCTCTTCCTCTCTGTGAAAAATCAATAAAACATATTTTTTTAAAAAAAAAGAGCATTCAGACTACTCTCCACGTAGTCTATGGAAGGATTATTGGCCAGCCTCTGTTTCCCACACAAATGTCACCTCTCTTACCCTTAATTGTCTCGTGTTCCCACCAGCACCACTAACTGGAGACCTGTCCCCTTTGTGTGTTTCTCAGGCTAATAAGGGAGGAAGATATGGGACGAGACGGCTCACCACGTGACTAGCTGGCTCAGCAGCATCAAATACTTGGCCTGGCTCAGCTCTCCGAGGGAGATTGTTTGCAAAGAAGCCATATCTGGCACTTTTGCCATCACCAGACCTGCTTTGACCAACAGCAAGTAGTGGAAGTATCCTTGTAGGGTTTCTAACCAAGATGTCAAGGCTCTTTACAGCTTCCTCTTTCCTTTCTTTCCTGCCCTGATGTCGCCATGGCGAAGGCTAACTTCCTTGTGGAGGAGAGGCCACATAATGAGAGAGAAGACAGGTGTCAGCCAGTGCCAATTGTCAGACATGTGAGTGAGACTGTCTTAGGCTGGCAGTTCTCAAAGAGTGGTCTTGTGAGGTCTTTGAGGCCCTTTCTGGCGGTTCATGAGGTCACAGCTATTTTCATAATAACACCAAAACGTGTGCCTTCTTTGCTCTTATTTTTCCCCCAAGTGTCCATTAGAGTTTTTCAGAGGCTACGTGATATTTCATGACATCGCTCTGTTGGTTAATAGAAAATATGTGCTTAGCCGAAACCAGTTTGGCTCGGTGGATAGAGCGTCAACCTGTGGACTGAAAGGTCCCAGGTTCGATTCTGGTCAAGGGCATGTATCCTGGTTGTGGGCACATTCCCTTCCTCTCTGTAAAACAATCAATAAAATATATTTTTTTTTTTAAAAAAGGAAAACGTGTGCTTAGGTATACTGGTTTTTATTTTATTAAAATATTCTCAAAATGTTGATTTGAAAGACCAGTTAGACAATTGAAGAGATTGCATGGTGAACAACAGTTTGTCTTTTTAGAGGAGTATGGGGAAAGTCAAGCCACATGTTTTACTTAGGGGAATATATAACACGACATCCCTTGATAGATGTTAACACTGCAGGTAGGAAATAAAAACAAGATGTCTTCTTGTTCTCAGAGCATTTTGAGGACAATAATGTCTTGGAGACCAGGTTTAGGTTGGTTTCCTGTAGTTCATCTGCAAATTTCGCAGAAGCCTCTTGCGATAAGCAAATCTCTGTAAGAAAAATGACAAAACACAGTGGGATGATTTTCTGGGTAGGAAATCTGCTTCCGCCCAAATACAAATCCCCCTCCAGATAAAACTCAGTTAGTGAATGCTTCCCTCCCCTCCACTGGAATGACACTTTGTTCCTCTCCTCTTTGGTCTAATAGATGCGTTGCCTTCTATTCATTACTTTTGGATCTATTCTCTCCACTACATTAAAATAATCTTAAAGGTCAGAGACTAAGATACTCATCTTTTTATCCCTCAAACCTTTTAGACCAGCACTGCCCAGGAGAAATAGAATGAATCACTAAATGTTCTTCCCACTAAATGTTCTCATAGCTACATTAAAAAGTAAAAAGAAATAGGTAAAGTTAATTTTAAAAATATAGTTTCTTTAGCCTGATATATTCAAAATATGATCATGTTAATATGTAATCAATATAACACATTTTGTTGAGATGTTTTACATTTTTTGGCATTAAACTTTTGGAATCTGGTGTGTGTCTTACATCTACTTCATGTCTTTTTTTGGACTAGGCACATTTCAAGTATCCAATAGCCACATGGGCCTAGTGGCCGCCATATTGAATGATGTAAGTCTAGACAACGCCTGGAGCAATGACAAGACGTCAATAATCACCAATATGATTTTACTTAGTTCCCCAAAGAGGAAGATATTGTAGGTATAGATTAATGTGGTCCACAAAGATGTGGCTGCTCCTTTAATAACGTGACCAGCTTTACTCTACATTAATCAGGTTTAAGAGATTGGCGAGTGGGAAGACATTTTGCTTATATGGATTCATAATTTGATCTCAGCGAATATTGAGTCGAGTTCTTGAATATTGCAGAGGGAGATATGGCTCAGTCTGGTTAAGTGGGCTATTCAAGGTCACACATCTAGTCTGCAGGACCCGTTGATTCATTGAACGTTTATTTAACAAAGTTATCAAGAGCCTGCCAGGTGCAAGCTACTGTGCTAGGTGCTTGGGATAAAAAGTGAATAAGACATAGTTCTTGTTTGTGAGAAGTTTGTAAGTCAGAAGGGAAGGGAAGACAAGGAATGGAAATCATGCCATAGAGCAGTGATTTTCCACAGTTTTCCTCTCATGGCACACACATCAACGAATTACTAAAATTCCGCGGCACACCCAACAATGTTTTCTGCCAAGCTGACAAAAAAGAGGTATAATTTTAATTCATCCACACCGGATGGCTATTATTGTGATGGCTGTTGTGATTTTTTTATTTGACAATTTAAGGGAAAAGAGGTCAGGTATGGCATGTTTTAAAAATTCTTGCAGCGCACCAGTTGAAAATTGCAGCCATAGAGCATACTGGGAATTGTAAATCTTATGCAATGGAACCCAAAAGAGGGGGGGGGGAGTGGTAGAGAGGATGAGTATGGGCAGGCTTATGTGTTGCCCATGTCACGGCTTCCCAGCTTTAGAATTCAAAACATATGACTCACTTAATACTTGATTAAATAATGCACTATTAAAAGTGGAACACTTTTTTTTTTTTTTAAATATAGGGATTTCCTTCTGACATAGTTGGGACACATTTTAGCTTGCATTTCCCCAAAAGCATATGCTGAGACAAGGACTTGGGTACAGATCATTTAAATGGGATGTAGCCCAGCCAGCGTGGCTCAGTGGTTGAGCATCAACCTATGAAACAGGCGGACAAAGTTCGATTCCAGGTCAGGGCACATGCCCAGGGTTGTGGGCTTGATCCCAGTGTGGGGTGTGCAGGAGGCAGCCGCAACAATGCTTCTCTCTCATCATTGATGTTTCTATCTCTATCCCACTCCCTTCCTCTCTGAAATCAACAAAAATGTATTTAAAATAAAAATAACAATAAAAATAAGACGTGATCCCAGACTATACAAATGAGCGAGTGGAGAAGGAAGGCAAGGAAGAGAGAGAACTTATAAAGGGTGAGTTAATGCGTGCATTACAACGGAGGCAAGTGCGGCTCAGTCCTGGTGGGGTTACTGAAAGACAGTGGAGAATAAACCTCAGACCACAGAGAGCACCCTGTAAAGGGGGATCTGGGGGCATATAGCCCCAGACTCCTGGCCCTCTTTGATGGACTTACTCTGGGGTATGAGTCTGGGCTGCCTCACGCACAGGCAGAATAGAAGCTCCCTCAGTAGGTATGGAGCTGCCAAGGGTTCGGGAACCATCCACTGTGGCTGCAGGTGGACTTGGAAGTAGGTGGAGGTAAACCTGGGCAGGGCACCGGCAGTGTCTGCCACAGGGAATGTCTTGCCATCCATTATTTGCCATTCACTATTCAGAATCGGTGTTATGTCTTAACACGGTTAGTGCAGGACTATTTTCTTCTACCATATCTTCACGTTTACTATTTGTCCCCCTTGTCCTGGCTCCCCTCATGCTATGCCTATTTTCAGAAACTTGCATCTTTTTTTTTTTCTTAAATATATTTTATTGATTTGTTACAAAGAGGAAGGAAGAGGGATAGAGAGTTAAAAACATCGATGGGAGAGAAACATCCATCAGCCGCCTCTTGCACACTTTCCACTGGAGATGTGCCCTCAACCAAGATACATGCCCTTGACCGGAATCGAACCTGGACCTTTCAGTCCGCAGGCCGACGCTCTATCCACTGAGCCACACCCATTAGGACAGAAGCTTGCATCTTTGTTCCCATAATGTCCTCTTCTGTCACTTTCACCCTTTTGTCTTCCCTCTTACTCTGGAGCACTCTCCCGGTTTGTCTCATCCAGTTTGTATTGGTTTGTTTGCCAATGTAGCTTCCACCCTTCCGTTGGCTCTGGTGGATACTGGGCTTCTGCCTTTGTAACTTCCTTGGATTCTTTTCATTGTTTCCAGCTCTTGCCCTGCCTTCGCCTTCTCAGTGTGTCCCGTCTTCACGCCGGACTCCTGTGCCTTCGCCTGTCATACCTGCTTCCAGAGCCCCATGTTCATATATATTTGCTGACAGCCAATTTGCTTCCGTTTTCCCCAGCAGCCGGTTTCCCGGACCTTCGCGACTCAGACTCTGATCTGAGCACCAGCAGCACCCACTCCCCAGGGAGCTGGCTGGAAATGCAATTTTCCAGACTCTCCCGGACTCACCGAGCCCGAGTCTGCATTCTCACAGGAGCCCCAGGTGATCTGCAGGTGCAATGAAGGGAGAGGGATGGAGAGGCACGGATTTGTGGGTCCCTGGAACCTGGTCTGGGGCTGCAGTGAGGACTGCACGCTTTTTTTTTTTTTTTAGTTTTACTGTTCATGACTTTATTTTATTTTATTTTTTAAACATTTTTTATTGTGTTACATGTATATATATCTCCCCAACCCCCCAGTGTCTTGCATCCATTGGTTGTGCTTATATGCCTGCATACAAGTCCTTTGGTTGATCTCTTATCTGATTCAGATTTTAACTCAGGTGGTGGGCTGAGGATATCCTTAACCACATTAAAAAAAAATCTTTATTGTTAAAAGTATTATATACGCCCAAACCGGTTTGGCTCAGTGGATAGAGCGTCGGCCTGTGGACTGAAAGGTCCCAGGTTCAATTCCTGTCGAGGGCATGTACCTTGGTTGCGGCCACATCCCCAGTAGGGGGCGTGCAGGAGGCAGCTGGTCCATGTTTCTCTCTCATCGATGTTTCTGATTCTCTATCCCTCTCCCTTCCTCTGTAAAAAATCAATAAAATATATATATTTTAAAAAGAAAGTATTACATAGGTCTCCCTTTTCCCCCCATTAACCTCTTCCAGCCTGCTCCCGCCCTCAACACCCCAATGTCTGTGTCCATGGGTTATGTACGCTAGCACATGCATACACATTTATTGGTTGATCTCTTCCCATCCACCCTCCCCCGCCTTCCCTCTGAGGTTCACATGTTTGCTATCTACAGCTTTAAGTGCTTAGGAACACTTTTCCTGCAGAAAAGTTGTGGCTCAGACCTGTGCTCTTTGAGGCAGGGGGAGATCCTGAGAGTCAGTTAAATCTCGCTCCCTCCCAGCTTGCTTCCTCTCTGCCTCTGTCCTGGTTTGAAGGCCTGGAAAGTGGTCAGTCAGTCAGTCAGGCCCATCTGCACAGCCCAGGACGTCTCCCACAGAGTGGCCAGCCAGTGACCGCCTTGCTCAGCTTCCAGAGCTGCTGTAACCAGAATGTTCTGTGTATCAACGGGCGTTGTGCGGGAATAAGGAGAATGGAGCATCAGACAAGGGCAGCTAGCTAGCACTGCCCCCGAGAAGCACAGAAGTATTTTGCGCTTGGGCTGTACTGACCTTGGAAATCTCAGGGTTATATTTCCCGCGCATGGATACATTATTCATTGGGAAAATCTGTAAGCTGATTTTCCTAAGCCAAATTGACATGTTCCTATCTCAGGTGATGAATTAGTATTTCGGGCCACCAGATAGCGGCGCTAAGTGTCATTCGACAGGCAGGTTGCGAAGCAGAGCAGCGCTTGCGCCATTATTTGAATGCTTTATTACACTTCGTCTTTATTATTTAATCAAAACGTCAGTCAGGAAAGTGTAGGCCTCAGACTCAAGAGAGATGCTTAAGCATGCCGAGAGCTGATAATCTGGGACATTATTGGGATGCTCATCCGACTTATGCAGATAGACTCTGTTAATTGTGAAGGAAATGGATGAAAATAATAAATATCTCCAAAGTGCTGAACCGCTGTTATCAAAGAGCGTGTCATCATGATCGATGTCTTTGGAGTTTTGTAATATTTTTTAATATCTCGGAGAATTACATCATCTGGTATGGATGGAAAAATCATTCTCCCCCCACACTTCTAGGCTCTTGGCTGGGATCCCTCTGCAATGAAAGGCGGATGAACAGGAGAAAAGCGAGCAGAAGTTCAATAACAGGGAGGCCTCCTGTATACATGGGAGGGACCCAGGAAAACGGAGTAACCCCCTGAGATGGCCCAAAACACCCTTTAAAGACCACCCTCAGCTAAACACAGTACGTTGGGCTCCTGGCACAGAGAGAGGGAGACAGCCTTACAAATGGAGAGTTCCCTTGTAAATGTACATGTCTCTTTAAAAAAAAAAAAAAGTAACTTTTACTGTTTTCAGAGCTTCTCCTGTGTCTGCCATTTTGTTTTGTTTCGTTTTTTGTTTTTTATTTATTATTTTTTAAAATATATTTTATTGATTTTTTCCGAGAGGAAGGGAAAGGGATAGAAAGTTAGAAACATCGATGAGAGAGAAACACGGATCAGCTGCCTCCTGCACACCTCCCATTGGGGATGTGCCCACAACCAAGGTACGTGCCCCTGCCCGAAATCGAACCTGGGACCTTTTGGTCCACAGGCTGACGCTCTATCCACTGAGCCAAAAGGGGTTTTGGCTTTTTTTTTTTTTTTTTTTTTTTTAATAACTAGCTCAAAAATTATCCTTATACCAAAGAGGCATATTTTGGGGTGGCAAATTCTGCTTCCCTACATTCTTATTCTAGTATAATAACTAGAGGCTCGGTGCACGAAATTCGTGCAAGAGTAGGCTTTCCTTCCCTCTGGCACCCTGGCCGCTGGCAGGTACCCAGGGCCTGGGCTTTGTCCAGAAGGTCTTCCGGTCTAATTAGCATATTACCCTTTTATTATTACAGATATTGTTTGGCTTTCTCACATTGGAATTTGTACATATACTTAGGAAGATATTCTGTATCAAATTATAAGGCTGTTATACTGTGCTATTTATGATATAAACCTAATTATGATTTATTGCCTACTTTTCTCTAACTTTAAATATAGTTTAAAAACTCCAAGGCTGGGAGTGCTATTCATTAATAAACAATCCTGTTCTTTTTTTCCCCCTCATAAGTCACATGTGAGTTGACTTAAATAATTGCTGTGCATTTTTTATGTTGTCCTCGGATATTGCCGCCACTAAATAAATGACTGAGGGCTATAGGTATCATTCCCAAGTTATTATTAACCTCAGAGCAATCAGGAAGCCAGAAAATAGTTTTATGATAGCCCAGAGGCTAATTCACAATTGAATAACTTTTACAAATGCCACAGTTAATTTCTTCTATTCCATGTGGGAACAGGCATTTTCAGCTTGCAAATTCCTGGCTGGAGAATAGTGACGTTAGAAAAAAATATACAATGTTATCCTTTTATGGGATCAGATATCAAACCCAAGTCTCTGACTATGAACCTGTGAAAGTTCCTAGTGTCCAAGAGTTTTTTTTAAAAAAAATATATTTTATTGATAGACAGTTAGAAACATCGATGAGAGAAGACATCGATCAGCTGCCTCCTGCATGCCCCCTACTGGGGATGCGCCCACAACCAAGGTACATGCCCTTGACCGGAATCGAACCCGGGACCTTTCAGTCTGCAGACTGATGCTCTATCCACTGAGCCAAACCGGTTTCGGCCCAAGAGTATTTTAATTTATCTGAAGGTGATCAAAAGAATTCTGTTCATACATTTTGGGGCTACATGGGGAGTGAGACAGATGTGGTTTTTGTTATAACACTGCCGTGTGATCTTGGAAGGTTTAATGGGAGTCCCAGTTTATAATGTAAAGAGCAGCCCAATGGGGTTCATTAAGTATGAATCGAACAGGTTGATGATTGAACTAAACCAGTTGCTCCTGGTCTCTGATGCTTTTATTGCAGCTCTTAGTAAAGTTAAAATTCAGGACAGAGACCTTAACCTAGATAGGAACCTGAGGGCCAGTGGGAAGCATCTTCACACCTTACCTTGGCCATGAAAGCCCTCCAGGAGGACCTCTGTGTTTGGAACAGAGTCTAAGGTTGTAACTGTCCTCCTCTCTTCTTCCTCTTCCCCTCCGTGAACTGAACTTCCTGCTGCTTCTTGCTCTCTCTGTGTGCGCCTGGCTCACCAGGGCTAAGCGTACTGAATTGCAGTCCTTTCTCTTTTTTAAAATATATTTTTCTTGATTTCAGAGAGGAAGGGAGAGGGAGAGAGAGAGAAACATCAATGATGAGAATCATGGATTGGCTGCCTCCTGCACAGCCCCACACTGGGGATCGAACCTGCAACCTGGGCATGTGCTCTGACCGGGAATCCAACCCTGATCTCCTAGTTCATACATCTCCCCTCAAACTCTGAGCCATGACGGCTAGGCTGCACTTCTTTCTTTTTCCCTGGATAAATCCTTTTTGGTATTGGGAGACCTAAATGACTTTTGTTTGTCATCAACAGTAGTTATTCACAAAGTATTGGCACATTTAATTACTCATTCATAAACTTCATCATTAATCACTTTATTCTTCTGTGGACAAAACGGGGCACTGTCATAAATCTTATGGAAAGTAAATTCACATGGTGGTTACTGTGCTGGTTTCACTATTTCAAACCAATAATTAAAAAAAAATTATCCTGAAATGAGACAATAATACATCCAGCAGGTGTATGGGAGGGGACAGATAGGATCAAGGCTAATGAGAGGACTTACTTCTTAGAGTAAAGATTAAAGGACAAGTACCATACGATGTCACTTATATGTGAAATCTAATCAACAAAATGAACAAAGAAGTTAGAGACACTCATAAAGAGCAGGCTGATAGCTGTGGGGGTGGGTGGGCCTGGATTGGGGGCTGGAGGGGTTGAGAGAAAAGGAGAAAAAGAGAAAGAACTCATGGTAATTGGGGGGAGTAGGAGAGGTGGATGGGAGTGAAGGAGGGTATGAGGGATTAAATGGTGATGGAAAAAATAAATGAATAAAAATAAATTAAGTTTTTAAAAAGGACGCAATGCTTATAAAGCAGTAAGTGCAGTGTCTGGCTCCGATCCAATGTTGAGTAAAGCATAGCTATTTAATTTTTCTCCTGTCTACGAAAGGGGTCTGGATACGTTTCCCCAAGATTCATCTGAGTTTGGTTTTGGTTTCTCTTAACTGGTGAACGCTGTGTCTCCGTGGATTTCAGTGGTCATTTGCAAATCAAGGTCTAGGCTTATTTTGCCCAAGCAAATACCAGAAGTTCCTTTCTGTCTTAGTCACTATGACTATTTGATACCATTGTCTTTGAGACAGGGCACCTCAAACTCCAGCCCGAACAATGTTCATGCATGGACGTTACCATAGGGTTTTAAATTCCTTAATTTTATGTATTAGTTTCAGTACCAAAAGTTATGAAATATCTTTCTGAGACCCAGATAAATTACCTCTGGAGGCTCTGCCAGCATTTGTTAGCCTTGTCTCCCAATCCAAAAGAAGCAACCTGATTTTTAAAAAAAGATTTATTCCTGAGAAATATGTCGATAGCCACTTCATTTGTTAGATTTTTCAGTGTGCATTCATCTCATTCTTTAAAAGTAAACACAAGCCTTTATATTCTATCCATGTGTGTGTTTTTTTCATTTTAAGGTGTTATCCAATGCAGATATACGTATAATCAGCAGCTCAGGGATTTAGCTACCTAACGAAAGACTGCTTTGTTTTTCCAAATGCTCACCTATGTTAGAATTAATTCCAGGTTTCATTTAGACAAATCTTCATATGAAACACAATGGTTTGAATTATTATGATCGACTAGAGGCCCAGTGCATGAAATTCATGCACTGGAGGACAGGGGTGTCCTTCAGCCCGGCCTGCACCCTCTCACAGTCTGGGATATCTCGGGGGATGTCTGACTGACAGCTTAGGTCCACTCCCCACAGGCAGTTGGACATCATTAGTGCTGCCACAGAAGCAGGAGATGCTCCTGCCACTGCTGTTGCACTTGCCAGCCATGAGCCCGGCTTCTGGCTAAGTGGCAGTCCCCCTGTGGGAGTGCACTGACCACCAGGGGGCAGTTCCTGCATTGAGCGTCTTCCCCCTGGTGGTCAGTGTGCATCATTGCGACTGGTTGTTCTGCCGTTTGGTTGATTAGCATATTAGCTTTTATTATATAGGATGTAAGTAATGAGATTATCACATTTTTTTTAGTGAAAAGGTTGTGTTTTTGAGCAATGTCTCCTTTTCTGCTGGCCCTGTACGTCTTTGTCGAATGTGCTTATTTTGAGGAATAAATTATGGCCTTGGGAAGGGGCTGACAGAAACTGCAGAAGGATATTGCATCTCCTGGTTCTGTACTCAAGTACACCAGCTACTTTGTTCTTCCCTTTTCCCCCAAGGATGTCTTATTAGAAATAGATGTGATTCATTTTCCGTAAAAGAGGGACTGTACGGTGGCCTTGGGTTTAACAATGTCAAAGCGTGTGATAAATGAAGAACACAAAGCAGAGGAAAATACATTGGGGAGGCCATTTTGGACTTGATTGGTAAAAATTGGCAAGCCTTTGTGCTGAAGGCCTGGAATGGGGGCTGGCTGGAGGGGGTCACTGAGAGGAAAAAGGGGACATATGTAATACTTTCAACAATAAAGAATTAAGAAAGCCGAAACCGGTGTGGCTCAGTGGATAGAGCGTCGGCCTGTGGACTGAAAGGTCCCAGGTTCTATTCCGGTCAAGGGCATGTATCTTGGTTGCCGGCACATCCCCAGTAGGGGGCGTGCAGGAGGCAGCAGATTGATGTCTCTCTCTCTCATCAATGTTTCTAACTCTCTATCCCTCTCCCTTCCTCTCTGTAAAAATCAATAAAATGTATTTAAAAAAATAATTTAAAAAAATTGACAAGCCCTTCCCCTAGATATTGGCTTTGAAACATCAGAGAAATATGAAAAGAAAAGGGAGGAAGTTACTTAGTCAAACCTAGAAGGGACTTTGGTAAATTTGAAATAGTTACATGTAGTCAAAGGCCACTTGGCAATTTCTAAGACATGTTTTGTGGGCCAGTTACCACAGAGTTATTCACTGTTTAAAACTTGTGGACTGGGTAAAGCTCCTTCTCCAAATGCCTGCGATCTCTTTAGCAAGTTCCCTTTCATCCAATTTGAGTCTCCACTCAGCAACACTTTTGGGAAAGGCCAATAATTCCAACGGGGAAATGTTTTTTTTTTTTAATATATGTTTTATTAATTTTAGAGAAGAAGGGAGAGGGAGAGAGAGATAGAAACATCAATGATAATAGAGAATCATTGATCAGCTGTCTACTGCACGCCCCCCACTGGGGATTGAGCACACAACCCAGGCATGTGCCCTGACAGGGAACCAAACAGTGACCCTGTGGTTGATAGATCAATGCTCAATCACTGAACCTCACTGGCTGGGCTGTGGAAGTGCTTTCAAAATATGGGCACATGGTGTGCAAATAATAAAGCAGGAACTGTAGGCTTTGTCCTCAGATGTTCAAGCCTGTGCCACTTCACTGCTCTGCTCCATGAGGACACTGTGGCAGAGAACTTATTGCCCACTGAATCCATTCTCCTTTTTCCCAGGCCACTGGAATCTACATTCCCACATCCCCTTAGGATTAAGTATGTCCATGTGGCCTGCAGGGGAGGACAGTTGGTAGTGACCAGGCCTGCAGGGGAGGGCAGTTGGTAGTGACCAGGCCTGCAGGGGAGGGCAGTTGGAGGCAACCAGGCCTGGAGGGGAGGGAAGTTGGGGGCAATCAGGTATGAATTTCATGCACCAGGCCTCTAATAAAATATAAAACCTACTACCAACACACAGCCATATGTGTTAATTTAATTATAGGTTATGCTTTCAGTGTTCTCTTAACTTGGTTTTCTCATTCCTCTCTACCTATAATATTTTACTTGCTATGAGTATGTGAAAGGAGATTTTTGTTCAAATGAAGTCAAGTCACTCTTGGAAGTTCGAAGTGATTTGGCAATCATTAATTTAATTTGAACAAAGCTCTCCTTTTTTAAAAATATTTTTTTCTAATTGATTTCAGAGAGGAAGGGAGAGGGAGAGAGAGAGATAGAAACATCAATGATGAGAGAGAATTGTTGACTGGCTGCCTCCTGCATGCCCCCTCCTGGGGATTGAGCTGGCAACCTGGGCATGTGCCCTTGACCAGAATCAAACCCAGGACCCTTCAGTCTACAGGCCGATGCCCAATCCACTGAGTCGAACCAGCTAAGGCAAAGCCCTCCTTTCTAAATCTTCTTAACAATGATTTTGAAGGATGTTAAGGCACTTATTCATCAAGTACCTTTATGCTACGGCATTTATGGAAGGAAGTGAACACGTACTGTGTTTACTGAAGATTGCTTCCGGAGAGAGTCAATGACGGCTGGCCTCAGCGGAAAGGGAACAGCAAGGGTATGAAGTGGCAATCCTGGCAGGGCTAAGAGTCAGATGATAAGTTGAACTGTCAGGAGCGCCTTTCCAAGCAAACCACAACACTAGGTTTCCGGGCCCACGGCTGCTCCCCGCCCCCCCAAACTAAAAGTAGCTTTGGAATGCGCCCCTACCACTCAGGGCTGGCTTGGGAGCCCCTGCCTCTGCGGTGAGAGGAAAACCACTTCTGCTCCATCAGGAGCCCGCAGCCTCAGCTGCTGCCGTTGGAACGAGGCCCCTGCAGCCCTGATCCGCATCCACAAAACGCGTCCTCACACCTGGCCTCCCTTCCTCCAGGCCTTGGTTCCAAGTCCAAAAGCTGGATGAGTGCATCTGTCGTGCAGAGCCGAAATCTCATCCCCAGTTCTCGTTCTCGGGGGGTCTTAAAATAGAGCTGGTGGCTTTCAGCTGTCCGTGATCCAGGGAGGCACAGGAGGGGACTGGAAGCGAATGGGGCACAAAACCCACTGCAGCCATGTGCTGGCCATAATATTGGAGCCATAAGAAGCAAAAACGCCCCATTTGGAGCTCCTTGGGTTAGAAAGCAGCATTAGCTACAACAGCCCATTCCAGTTAATTGAGATTACTACTCCATACTCCATTTTTATGTTTGGTTTTCCTTTTACTTACGCCAACATTTTAGTAAATGCGTGTGAGCCCATTTTGAAAAAGCAAGCTGAGTCAGATCACAGATGGCAACTTCCCTCTTCTTTCCCTGTGCCAACGCCCAGGGCTCAACGTTGGATAATAGTTTTTGGCGGTTGCCTTCCGCAACCGGAGGGGAAAGTTCTCGAATGAATGTAGAAATGATTTAGTTGAATCAGATCCCGGGGCTACCAAATCTTGAACTAGGCACAGCCACGTCATTTTTATAAGTTTTTGTTGTGGGGTGATGTTTTGAGGATTCAGATGCCACACTTCAGGGAAAGGAGAAGTAAGTGCTATGTAGTGAAAAGACTTCTTGGTTGCCAAAACCCGTTTGGCTCAGTGGATAGAGCGTCGGCCTGGGGACTGAAAGGTCCCAGGTTTGATGCCAGTCAAGGGCATGTACCTTGGTTGTGGGCATATCCCTGGTCAGGAGTGTGTAGGAGGCGGCTGATAGATGTTTCTGACTCTCTATTCCTCTCCCTTCCTCTCTGTAAAAAAAAAAAAATCAATAATATATATATATATATATATATACACACACACATACATACACACACACACACACATACATACACACACACACACATACTTCTTGGTGAAGTCTTGTTCTAATGAGTCTGAAGATCTGTGATGGAGGCTGTCACTACTTTCCCTTCTTTCTCGTTCCAGAATGTTCAACTTGCCGAGGGTTCTAATCCCATTAAGTGCTCTGATGGGGGAAAAGCAGCAACAGCTGCTGTTCATTGACAGAATCGTTTTGCCTCTGTTCCCCATTAAAAACATTGCGAGACATCTGATACATTTCGCTTTGTGAAAATAGCATTTTAAAGGCAGTTAACTAGCCTGGCCGGTGAGACTCAGTGGTGGAACGGTGACTATGAACCAGGAGGTCACGGTTCAATTTCCGGTCAGGGCACGTGCCCAGGTTGTGGGCTGGATCGCCAGTAGGGGGCAAGCAAGAGGCAGCCAATCACTGATTGTCTCTCATTGACCTCTCTCTCTCTTTCTCTCTCTCTCTCCCTCCTTCCCTCCCTCTCCTTTTCTCTCTGAGTTCAATAAAAATATATTTTAAAAAAATAGGGGAAAAAAAAGGCAGTTAACTAGACTACCTAATTCTGGTTTCAGTATTTGTTGGCCTCTAGAATTTTACCCCTGGATTTTCATGCCTGCATCTTCCAAGATTTTTGGATTGCGATGAGAAATCAAAGCATAACTTTAGGAAGATGGATTAGCCATCAAAAATACTTCTGAAAATAACTGCTCGGTGAAATATGAATTGTGAAACTGGGCTCCTTAAACAGCTGTAAGAACAAGATTTTTTTTTCTGAGAATATCATCAAAGCTTGTACATTGCAGTAATTTGAATAATGTTAGGGGATCTTGGGAAGCCAGAAGCAAAATATAAAAAAAACACAAAAAACCTCTGGAAAGTTGGCAGGCATGAGCTGGAAGGATAGCTCACGGCGTGACAAATGTGCAAAGGTAAATGCTAGGGGATTAGGTGAGAGTTGTTA
>PVJN01021092.1:0-35164 GCA_004026805.1 Lasiurus borealis
TTTTATAACTAGTTCTTATTCTGTCACCTTGCTGAAAAGTTCTATATATATGGGTTCCTTCCCTCCACACCCTATGCTATCAATAAATTCCTGTAGCTTTCTTGTGTTTGAATCTTTCTTTACACCTTTGCTGCTATGGCCCTTACACATTTTATTCCTTCATTGTCCTGATGTCCTTGACTGTATTCTCTTAATCCTCTTAAAAGTTCACAAATAGCCAAAGTAAAACCAATGAGTCACCGAAGTAGCAATTAATAAAAGTTTATTGTGCACACAGGGAGCACTCAAACTAAAACATGGAATGAGGCTCAGGGGTATATTGTTATAAAGCAGCTTATATGGTGAGAAAATATTACCAACCCAAACCAATCAAGGGTCTGCTTGCCTTATGTGCAGCAAAGCCAAACACTGCACATCGAGGTTTGCAATGGAGAGCTTAAAGCTGTTTTACTAGGGAGTCAAGCAAGGAGAAGAGGAAGCAATAATTTAAAACCCCACTCCCAATGGAGTTTGCTTTTAATCAAGGAGTTTTAAAGGCAAAGGCTAAAGGGAACAGGCTGCTAGTACGTGGAAGCACTGGTGGTGCAGGTGTTGGAGAGCTTTGGAACTTGGCCATTTATGGTAAATTAGAGGGGGTCCCTCAGCCTAGCCTGTCCCCTCTCACAGTCTGGGAGCCCTCAGGGGTGGAAGGTGATCCAGCGATCAGGGGAAGGCGATGTCCCCATCACACCTCTGCTGCTGCCACTGCTGGCAGCATAAGCCTCTGCTGGCCCTGGGCAGCTGGGCAGCCACCATCCGAGGCTTGCCTATGCTTCAGGCCGGTCCTGTGTGACTGGGGGGCTGAGGGGACTGAGGGACTCCCAAGGCAGGTGCTCAGATTGGCCCGACCTGCCTGAGGGCAGGCCCAGCCGTGCTGTACACCTGCAGCCCCCCGGGTGGGGCTGAGGGGACTGGGTGTCTCCATCTTGTGGTTGTGGGTGCTGCCATTTTTGAGGGCATGACAATTAGCATATTCCCTCTTTACTAGATAGGATTCTGGCAAGGGGCGTCAGCATTGATCATCCTGCACAAATGACCCTTTGCTTCTGAAAGGGTTTTGGTTCAAATACTGGTCATGTCCCAGTTCTTTGGTCCTGTGTAGAGCCGGAGGCCAAAGTTCTCTCCTCTTCACATGCTTTGGCTTCATGAATTGCAGTTTTGGTCTATTGACTATGAAAGGCAACTCAGTCACGTGTCAGAAACAGGATAGGACTATTTTGAGCTGGTTCTGAAGTTACAGACTCGCAGTGACTGCTTATTCTTCACAGCGCTTTTCAGTGGCTACCTTATGTCAACCTCATGAAAGGGGTCAAGTGTTGCTTATGATTTCCTGAAGCAAAAGCAAGAAACGAACTGGGGCAAGTTAGTGTAGCAAAATAAGCTAAATTACGATTTATTTGTATGACTAAACTGGTTTTGTCTCCTTGGAATTGTCAAGGCTGGCCTCCATTTGTTTATTGTATTTTAGCGCTGCCATCCATCTTTAACACCAATGCCAAATTCAGTTTTCTAAAACATTCATCATGATGATTGCCTGCTCAGAATGTTTCACTGATTCCATTGCCTAGATTTGTGGTTCCCAGATTCTGAGTTAAGGCACCCTTGGGCAACAAACTCACAGGCACTCCATGGGATATTTTAAACTTTTGGGGGAATCATAGTGATACTTGACATGTTAGACATGTGAACTACTAGTTTGAAGTAGGTCAATTTCCACATTAGATCATGCTACATTCCTTTCAATGTCAAACGGAATGAAGGCAGTAGTGTCCAATTTGATTTGAAGGTTTGAGAAATTAAGCAGTTCCCAACATCCCATTGGTAAATCATTGTAGTTACTGAGCTATGAAATAAATAAAAAAACCTTTAGATTTGTGTATTATTTTGTCAAATAGCTATTAAGTTGTTAGGACATAAGTACTTATTATTGGATGTAACTACTTAAAAGAAGTTAGGTATTTATTTATTTATTTATTTATTTAAAATATATTTTATTGATTTTTCACAGAGAAGAAGGGAGAGGGATAGAAAGTCAGAAACATCGATGAGAGACATCGATCAGCTGCCTCCTGCACACCACACACTGGAGATGTGCCCACAAGCAAGGTACATGCCACGGACCAGAATCGAACCTGGGACCTTTCAGTCCGCAGGTCGACGCTCTATCCACTGAGCCAAACCAGTCTCAGCAGGTATTTATTTTTTTAAAAAGTGTGTATCTTTATTGATTTCAGAGAGGAAGAGATTGGGAAAGATAGAAACATCAATGATGAAAGAGAATCATTGATTGGCTGCCTCCTTCACATCTCCCACTGGCGATAAAACCCACAACCTGGGCATGTGCCCCTGGCTGGAATTGAACCTGGGACCCTTCAGTCCACAGGCTGATACTCTATTCACTGAGCCAAACCAGCTAGGGCAGTTAGGTATTTCTTTTGGTGTAAAAAAATATTACTGAGGTAATAGGGCCCATATTCCCCACCTTTCCTCTAACTCCTGTGCTGTGCTTGCTGTTCATAATCCTGCTGCAGACACGTCTGTATGGTGAACTCAGGCTGCGAGGACCTGCATGGCAGAAGGAGGAGAGTTTCCTGTACTTTGCCTATGGCAGGAACCTGCTGAACCCAGCTGATCTACCTCTGAAACCCCTGGGTTTGCATTTTGCTGTGTGGCCCACCCACAGCGTTCTTAATTGCAGCCACAGAAAGTGGCTGAGATAAGCAGATGCGTTGAAAGGCTGTTGGCGAGCTTATAGAATGACCAGGAAGTTAGGACCACAAAACTGACCTAAGAGCACCACCTGCTCTGGGCCCTGCCTGCCACTGTCACTACCCCTCCCCCCCGCAACCCTCATCCCCTCCACAGATTCCAGAACCCAGACATGGCTGCCATCACCAGGGTGGAGCTTCTGCTGTCTTTGGGCATAATTCAAAACCCCAGAGGGTGTTATTGGCTAAGTCTTGGCCGCATGCCCATGCCTGGACTGCAAGCAAAGCTGCAAAACCAGCTTCTGTGGTTCTAACCTCCAGACACACAAAGTAGGGAATTTCCCAAATGTAGGAAAGAAATTCAGATACTTACAGTTGAGACAGGGGAAGAGCTATCAATCAAATATTTATTCATTTATAGGATTTTAAGCTTGACTTTGGCAATTCTCATGGCAAAACAAACGAAACGTGGTGTGGAGGTATAGCCACCATTTTTCAAAGCCCAGGTGATAAAGTATGGAAAACGAACAAAAGCAAGAAGGGATTAATAGTGGAACATATGTCCCAATAGAAATTAATGTTTACACTCAAGAAGGAAAATAACCTGTTGAAGTTACCAGATAAAAAATTACAAATCAAAACTACACTGAGGTACCACCTCAGACCTGTTAGAGTCGCTATTATCAATATGACAATAACAAGCGTTGGAGAGGTTATGGGAAAAAAGGGAACCCTTTCACTGCTGGTGGGAATGTCGATTGGTACAACCACTATGGAAAGCAGTCCGGCGATTCCTCAAAATATTAAGAATAGATCTACCATATGACACAGCAATCCCACTCCTGTGTATATACCTAAAAAACTCGAAATCATGTATTCACAAAGATATATGCACCCCTATGTTCACTGCAGTATTATTCATGGTGCATAAGACATGGAAACAACCCAAGTGTCTTGCGATAGAGGGCTGGATAAAGAAGATGTGGTACATACACATGGCATACTACTCAGTCTTGAGAAAGGATGAAATAGCGCCATTTGCAACAACGTGGATGGATCTTGAGAACATGATGCTAAGTGAAATAAGTCAGTCAGGAAAAGCTAAGAACCATATGACTTCACTCATATGTGGGAGATTAAAACTGACTCATGACACAAACAGCAGTGTGGTGGTTACCAGAGAGAAGGGTGGGGAGGGGGAAAAAGGGAATTCTAATATATGGGGATGGGAGATTTGACTTTGGGTGGTGGACACATGGTGCAATATACAGATCTTGTAACATAGAAACCCACACCTGAAACCTATATGTTCATGTTGATCAATGTCACTCCAATTTAATTAAAAATTAAATGATTCCCCTTCACCCCAGTATAAAAAGGTCATTTGCATGGGTGCAAAAATAGCAATGCTTGAAGAGTATCAAAAGAAGTTAAATATGATAGAACCAAATGACTACAAAGGAAGAGCTTCAGAAGTTGGAGGCATCAAAAAGGGGGAAACAGAAACTAATTAGAACATAGATGATACTTACGGATATTTTCTCTGTGTGCTCATTTAATATATTTTTAACGTTTAGAACAGGGATACGGGATATCTCAATGTTTAATATTTTTTTTTCAACAATGCTCTGAAGGGACATCTCACTTGAGTGATTCCTTATTTTCAGACTACAAAGTGAAACTGGGTTAAAAGTTAGACAATTGCAAAGGGGACTACAAGACAGTGGAATGCATGATAAATGGATATGGGTACTTCTGTGACACTTTTCTGTGAAGTTATTTTCTTGAATTCATCTGAAGTGTATTCTTGCTCTGTGACAAAGGGATAGATTTACGACTTAATGCCAGTGCCAGTGAATTGCTCTGCTCAGGAATTTTTTAAAAGTATGTTATTGATTTTTTACAGAGAGGAAGGGAGAGAGATAGTTAGAAACATCAATGAGAGAGAGAGAGACATCAATCAGCTACCTCCTGCACACCCCACACTGGAGATGTGCCCGCAACCAAGGTACATGCCCTTGACAGGAATCAAACCTGAGACCTTTCAGTCCGAAGGCGGACGCTCTACCACTGAGCCAAACCGGTTTGGGCTAGAATTTTTTTTTTTTTTAATCAGCTAATAAGAGCAAGCAAACTGTAAAGATAGCTGATAATGAATTTTTTATTTTTTAATAAGGGCATCATGAACTGAGAAAGTTGGAAACCTCAGGCCTAAGTTATAAAAACCCACACTTCTGTTGGGGGGTTACTGGGGAGATGAGGACACATATATAATACCTTAATTAATAAAGAAATAATAACAACAACAAAACCCCCCATTTCTTAGCCTGGCACTCAAGATTCAAAACTTCTGGTAACAGCACCTTTTACCCTCATTATTCCCTGGCTCAAATTTTTCTCCAATACTTGCTTGTTGTTTGACCTCAGGTGAATCAATTTAACTTCTCTGAGCTATCTCCCCAGCTGTAAAATGGAGTAATAGTGCTTACCTTTCATGTTTATAAGGATTACATGAGAATATACCCGAGGAACATATACATTTGCATATTACTAATGTTCAATTAAATGTCAGACATAATCCCTTCTCACATTAAACCCTCTGAACAGCCTAGTGTTCTAAGTTCCCAAGACTCATCTGGATACCGCCCCCAACCTTCCCCCCTCTCTGTTCTTTCAATCTTTCGTGATTTTATTTTCTCCCTGGAGCTTCCAATGATTCTGCCACTCTCGCCAGTTCTCTATGTGTTCACCAACTTGAAAGATCCTCAACTTTTTTGCCAGCCTCTCCAAATGCCAGTCTACCTCCTCCATAAGCCTAGCCCAGTTAACTACTATAGAACACAACTGTATCACACCACCTACTGTTGATAAAGTATTGCCTTTTGTTATTTAACTTGTTTATGACCTGCATATTTTTTGTTTCACCAAATAAGACTGTAAGTTTAGAATGTCATACTACATTAAAGCTTTCTATAGCATCTAGCAAAGCGGAGGGCGCAGATCACTATTTGCTGGGTTTATGTATGAATCTGTTCAGGCTCCAGATCAGATTAAGTCCCATGTACAAGAGACAGATGGAACAGCACAGATCAGAGGGAATAAAGGCAAGAGTGCACAAATGCTGGCTGGTGGTGCAAAGCAGCACCATGAAGTGAAAGCCCCTTGGTGAGACTAAGCCATGAGAGCAGGGTCTCAACAATGGGGAAGATGGGTAATGGGAGACATTAAATCATTACATTCCCAGGTGTTAACTAGGGAGGCACGACAAGTGAAGATCCCAGAACTGAGTTTCCCACCCTCTACTTCCAAAAGGGGAGTAAAACTATTTGGGGGCCTTAAATAGCAATTGCAAATCAATTTGCTGTAAACAATATCTTGAAAATGGGTAGAAGTCAATGTTCAGCCTCTCTCATTGGTGAGATTTAATTGGATTTCCCTCCTCAGAATATCTGGGACATAGCCAACTGCATGAATGTTTGTGTGTGAAGGCAAAAAAAAACAACTTATCCCTGTAAATTAGGGTTGTGGTATTAATGGGTGGCTCTGGCAACCTCAGTAATGCTAATGGCAGATAAGTTTGGTGAAAAAATTGCAGAAAAGAAAGGGAGTTGGCCAACGACTGCCTTGTCTAAGAAATGAAAGATGGCTATGCCTTTGGTAAGCCAGGGTGGGGGCGGCCTGCCATGGACTTTAGTTAAAGATCTGTGAAACCAGGTCCAAGATTGGCTGTGAAAAGCAAATAGCAGGAACATAATCATGCTCAGGAGTACAGAGCAAATAGGCAGCTAGTGAACAAATCTGGTGGGTGGAGTCTGGCCCACTGCTGCAAACAGGGAACGCCCTCAGAAGGCCTGGAAGAAGGGGTCGGGCAGCCAGGGAGCACTTAATAAGTGGAAGGAAAAGATTTTGGATTAAATTAGAGGTGTGAACCTGCCTACAGTAGTTCAATAGTCAGTGAATATATTTAAGTTAAAAGGCTATTTTCAATTCTCATTGAATCTGAAGTTACACAAATATTTATTTTAAAATTGGCACTTTATATAGATACATATTAAAAACACAGAAATGGCTTAGATCAAAAGCTCCAAAGTGTATTGTTTCAGTTGGTGTCATTGCTATCTATACCTTCACCCCACTTATTAAACCATTTCAAGTAACTTTAAGTTCCCACGTGTCCAAATCAGAAGGGCCTGCATGGCTCCACAGTGGTGTTTGCTGTGGAGCACCTGTGCCCCACAGTACCATTCAGGGTTTCTCCTCGCACATCTGAATGTGACCTTTTGGATCCTCTGGCTGTGGGTAGTTCAGTCTCCTGTTTCTAACAGTGGGTCACTTTGCTGCCTAGGAGTTGATCCAAGCTTCCAGGTGCCCTTCTTGTCGACCTCAATTATGTACATGTGAAGTTCAGAGAACTGGATAATCTGATGAGTGGGAACACTTTCTTAATAGGAGGAACTGCCATTGCGGTATAAACTGTTCTTAATCCTATTGCACACACTGGTTTCATTCTTGGAATGGTGAAGATCACGGCCAAGAAGCAGATGTCCGTATCGGCTTCCTCCGAGAGTTAATCCCCAAGAGAGAGCCATCTGGCCACTTGCTTTTTATCACATTTCTAATAGCTGCTCCATTTCCTCAAGGGCTGTGGTAAAATCCTTTACTTGACTGTTACATAAGGTCTGCTGCTCTAGGAATCGGGCCCTCTCTTCTTCTTTCATCTTCAACTTCACTTTTAAGGCCTGTTTGGAAAGATATTTAAAAAGACAAAAACAAACAAAAACTTTAAAACATTATGCTTCTTCTATTCTGTCCCATTAAGAAAGAGTTCTCTGTATTTGTAGGAGAATTGAATTCTGTCAATTTTCTATAAATCTAAAATTATTACAAAATAGTTTATTAAAAATAAAGAAATAGATAAATAAGAGAGCCTTCCAACCCTAGCTGGTTTGCTCAGTGGCTAGAATGTTGGCTTGTGGACTGAAGGGTCCCCGGTTTGATTCTGGTCAAGGACATGTACCTTGGTTGCAAACTCCTGGCCCTGGTTGGGAGCATGTGGTAGGCAACCAATCAATGTGTCTCTCTCACATCTGTATTTCATTCTCTCTTCCACTCTCTCTAAAAATAAATGGAAAAATATCCTTGGGTAAGAATTTGAGAGGGGGAATGGGGAGATGGAGAGGAAGAGAGAGAGAGAGCGAGAGCCCTCTATATATCCATCTATTGTAGCAGGAATGGTAATTTTGCCTCAGGGTGATGTCTGCCTCTCACCTGTAACTCCTCCATCTGCTTTCTTGCTGTTTCGTTAAAAAGCTTCAATTCATCTTGCAAAGTTTCTAATAGCAACTAAGAGGAAAGTACAATTAGTAGTAAAATAAAGTACAAATCTTCATTGGTATACAAACATTTTCTTCATATAAACTAATCTCTTTGTATAAAAGGGGAGCTGAAAGAGGTGACTGTTAACGTCATTCAGCCATTGGCTGTGTCCTCACACATCTGAGTTCTCCACTGGACACCCTGGAGGAGCTCAGTCCCCAGGAGGGATGAAGGATTATCCCACTTCCATGGGTTCTGCTACACAAGCAACATGAACACATGAACCCACTGAAGGAGTGACTAATAACCTGTGAGAGCTGAGGATGGTTCCTTATTTAGTGCTCTATAACTGTAAGATGCAACTCACAGAAGCTCAAGAGACTTTAATCCCAAACAATTATCTTCCTACCTCAGGAAAGGGGACAAAGAGAAGCCAAATTTCACTCAGGCAGAAATCTATCTAATTCTCAGCAAAGGAATAAGGAGAGAAATTGGTGTGGTGTAAAACAGAGAAACCAGAAAGCTCTGTCTATTGGTCTGTCTATTATGTGTTTTAAAGTAATACACTTTAAAGTAAAGACTCACTCATATTTGTAAGCACAGGTCACCTGCCAAGTAAAATATGCTCGCTTGAGTATATATCTACCACTCTCTTCTTCCCCATCCTGGGCCCCAAAGGCTGCTTCTCGGGGTTTACTGAACATATGGCAACGATCTCCTAGAGCTGCAGAGCCCCGTGGGCCCTCGGCCCACAGTCCCTCGGCCTTCGCCTACTCACACCTAGGCCCTCACCATTGAGTCCATGTGATCCGGGCTGGATTCTTGCTGTGATTCCAGGGTTTCACTGTCTAAATGTAACGGAGACAACAAAATTAGCCTCGCTTAGGGAACTGCACCTTAAAAATAAACAACCAAAAAAACCCTCTAGGACAAGCTAAGAGTTTTCATGAGGGAAACTTCTCTAGGCAGCTGCTCCTGACTCCCCCGAGTTTTCACCGTGGCAGTATGGCCCACGCTGTATCGCCTCCAGATACATTTTAGCTCCTTTCTATGTTTGGATATGGCCAAAAATTCATTTTGCTCTCTCCTCAGAAAATCTGTCCGAAGACAATGTATAGTTTTGTTTACAAAACACAAAACAATTTTTTAAAGTTTTTTAGGCCATAAATATTATTATTTTTGGTAAAAGTAGTGCATACACATAATAAAGTAATATAAAAACATATATGCTGGGGGGATGGGGAATGCCGGGGGGGGGGGCAATGGGGAGATATGTATACATGTAACACAATAAAAAAAAAGGAAAACAAAAAGGATAATATATGCAAAAAAAAAACAAAAACATGTATGAAGAATATATCCTGAACGGTACAGTTAACCAGTAGCATTTAGTCAGCATTCCTTAATTCAAAGAAGCGTGGGGTCCTTCTCTGGGATGCTCAGGCCCCTTAGCTCCATCTGAAGTTCCATTCCAGTCTCTGGGCAAGTCCTTCTTGTGTTCTCCTCTCTGCTCTAGACTAATCTCTAGGGAGAGGGTCAGAGCAGGAATTCCACTTTAACTACTGGGATTCTGCTGATCAGTCAGAAATAGTATCATCTCTCTCTCTTCCCACTTGAGAAAGTTAACCATATGCTACCTATCTGGAAAGAAATAAGATATTTCTGGTCTAATTTGCAAGGTCATATCTTTGGGCACCAGAGTGTTCAGATAAGAAAGCAATAATCCTCTCTCCACAACCACCTGGAATCGGTCAGGCACAGACAGCATCATCAGAAGAAAAAAAGGTGCTTCAAACCTCTGCACACCTAGGCCAGCTGCTGCCACGCTGGGCTCTAACACACAGCCCAGAACCACCCTAGCAGGGGCACACACACTGGTTCCTTTAAAGACTGTGTGCTGTTTCTTACTTGGGTTGAGGCCCTTGCTCTCCAAAATCGCCAAACTGTTGTCCTGAAACTTCTGCAGCAGCTCCACCTTTTCAGTCAGGTCCTTCAGTTTGCCCTATGGGGGTGCCATGCAGACAGATCAGGCCTGTGACACTCCGCAGCGGTGGTCTGAGGGGCTGTCCTTCGGGGTTCCACATGCATCACCCAGTGTGGCTGAGGCACAGGTCTGGTGGGTCTCTTACCTGAGTTTCAGTCAACTTCTGGTGTAACTGCTTGTTGACAGCCTCTAAGATCTGGTTCTTATCCTTGAGCTCTTCCTCCGACTTCTGCTTACTGAATGGCCTGTAGCTGTAATAATTGTACTTATATGAAGGGAGGTGGGGGGGGACGCGGGGCGGGAGTAGCCTCACAAACAGGCGTTTGAATCCTGGTTTCAGCACATAGTGGTATATGACCTTCAGTGAGTTGCATAATCTCTCTGAGTCTCTGTTTCCTTATTTCCAGACTTAGGATAATACCTACCTCTCATATTATTATTGTGAAAAATAAGAATACATGTACCATTCTTAGCACACTACTGACACATAGTAAACATTTAATAAAAAACAGCCATTATCACCATTAATATTAAATGTTCTTTTTAAATTTCTCAGAGTTCTTTTTGGATAGAGTTTTGTTTCCAGAACTTTTCAAACATGCCCAGATTTGGAAGTAGAACCTATTTCTACAGAATTTTCAGCTTATATTATTTCTGCCTTCAGGACTGCAAAATGTCCAAGCTAGCCTCCACGACAGAAGGATAGGTACTTCTCCTGGATTTCTCCTTCATCAGCACCAGCAGCACCACCAGAAATGCCATCTTGAAATTGCTAGCTACATGCAGCCCCTCCGATCTTGAAGGCTTCACACTTCTGTTGGGTCACGGCTGGGTTTGACTTCTGGTTAGCAGTGGTCTTGGCACGGAGCCCCAAAAGCTCTTGACTGGCACTCAAGATGGTAGCTTCACTAATTGTGCCTGATAGTGTTTCTCAAATCTAGCTGTGCCTCACCCCTGATAATTCCATTCACATTTCTGGATGGCACTCAGACTGTAACACATTAAACAAGTCCCAACAAATCCTGCACAACCAGGATTGAGATCCACTAATATGGTGCCCAACCTTCATTTACCCTGATGCTCACCTCTTTTTGATGTTCTTTTTGATGGCAGTATCTGCAGCTTTCCCCTGTCTAGCGGAGCAAAGACAAAGAAATCAGAATGACTTATTGTGGCAAACATTTTGCAATATATACACTTATCACATCATTATGCTGTATTCTTGAAAGTATAATGTAGTCAATGCTTTAATTAAAAACCACCAACAAAGGAATCAAGCCGAGAATTGTAACATGTTGTTATATGTGTTGTGAACAAAGCAGGACAGAGAGGTTGGTTTTCTGAGGAAAGAACCAGAGATTTTAAATAATGCAAATAATACAAGACTGAGAAACTCTGAAGCCCATGCACTTTGTTTCAGCCCAGATTATTGAAAAAGGCTTATTAATAATGAACTCCCCTCCTGCTCAAAAATGAATGGACTTCTCATGTCAACCTCACTTACATGGGGACTGAGCGCTGGGGGGGGAGGGACACACATGCACACTGGCCTGGACTGTGCTCAGACCGGCAACACAGGCTAACAACTAGCCCACCCACCGTGACGACCATTTAGGGCTGGGGTATGACCACAGTAGGGCCATTATACACTCCGAGCAGTGGTGAGAGGGACAGGGTCTCTCAGCATAACCTTGCTGTGACTCTTCAGAACTGATCGATGTGGAAGGTCCCGACAAACCGCTCAGCAATGTGGCACTGCTCCAAGTCCCTGAGTCCAGGCTCAGTCAGTGTTCAGGTGCTTTGTGCTCCCAAACCCCCACTTTCTGATTCTTGGTACTGAGCAATTTCTAACTGGATACCAATGATCTGACCCACCCAGTCTCTCGTCTTGGTTTGATGACTTTAATTACATCATTTTCTGAAACTCCTGAATGAAGAGATCTGGAAACATCGACTTCTTTAGACTTCACAGGTAATAAGCTCTTAGAAGTGGCTCGAGTTTGTGTGTCTACAAAGGAAAACAGAAGAGTGAAAACTCAAGCAGAGTTCCATTCTAAGTTGTCAGAAACCTGTGTTTCATTCTGGTCAATCTCAATTTGTGAAGAATGAATCTTTTGGTGCATGGGTTGACACTCAACCACTGAGCCACATGGGATTCCATTGATTTTTAGAGAAAGTATAAGGGAGGGAGAATGGAGAAGAGGGAGAGAGACAGTGAAACATCAATGTGAGAGAGACACATTGACTGGCTGCCTCCCACATGCCCCAGTGGGGGCTGGATTTGAACCCGCAATCAAGGAAAATGCCCTTGACCAGGAATTGAATCTAAGACACTTTGGTCCAAGGGCCAACACTCTAACCACTCAGTAAAACTTGTCAAGGCTAAAATAAATTCTTTAAATGTAACAGTGCAGTGTGTTTAAGGGTAACCAAAGCTTTATGACCTATCAAATGGAATGGCCAGATGGTGTAAAGTGAAGGTTGACACAAGCAAAGAGCTAAGTAAAAGGCAGTGTAGCAGTTAGCAGGGCAAAACACCATAGACTCCTTCATCAAACACCAGAAGAATCAAGCCATCTTGTTAAGCTCCCAGGCACTCTGCACCTCTCTGGAGGATACACTCAAACCGCTTGAGTTTCTCTTTTAAATATCGCTTTAGTTGTTTTTACCAAAACTGTCTCCCTAACTACTCAAAAATATGTCTTATGTCCCAGCACTTAGGAGAGTATCTGGCATCCAACAGGTTCCATACCTGCTTGTTAAATAAGTGGTATACTTCAGTTTTATTGGATTGTTCACAGATCATTCTAAATAATCTCGAGTCTTCTTTCCTTCTCCCATGCTGATTACCTTTACTGCCACCCCTTTTCATTTGTTTACCCATCATTAAGTTCAGAGGTTCCCTAGCTGGCATTCTGTTCGGATCCTTTCACCAGGCTATTGTCAGGTAAGCAGAGAAATTCAGTGCCATGACTCTTTTTCCCCACAAGGGAGTATTTTTCCTCTAACCCTTATGCTACCCTATCTTCCACCACACTTTTTACCATTTATATTCCATACCAAATTCAAGTAATAACTTCTTCTGAAATTAAGCATACTCCCTCCCTGCCCCCAAGCCTTTCTAGTTTATACTACTTTTTACTATGTTTATTGCAAAATGGCCCCTTTAAGCTTAACCTAAATAAAAAGCCATAATAATGAAATCAAGTTGAAAAAAATAAGTACAAAATAATGGATCACAGGGATTAGGAAATTTTGTATTCATATTTGAAAGAGATTTTATTTTGATGACTCTAACTGCATAAGTTTGTAACAAATATGATTTCTCAGGTTAACAAATTATTTCATTTATAGGTATATTCACTGGCACTTACACTCTATTTTCCATATTTTATCCACAAAACAAAGATTAAATGGGTTCTTCATGAGGTCTCTGTCTGAAATAAAAGATAACTGTGGGGGAATTTATTTACCTTCTCCTCCCTCAAGTATTAGGAAATTATTCATAATAACAAATCCACCCCATGTAAAAAGGTGTTAAACCATAAATTCATTGACTGTAATTAGTTTCAATCAATAACCCCTTATTTAGAAATCCTTAGAACCTAAGGATTTCATTGTGGAAAAAAATCTAGCAGGATTTAACAAAGACTGTCTTCTTAAAATGAGAGATACTCGGTGTTCAAAAAAAAAAGGGGGTCTTGTTTTCCACTGCAAATTGTTTCCTAACTTTGGATTATTTTGTATTTGTATATGGTACTCAGTCATAAAACTAAAACTTGGAGTTATGTAAAACTGGGAATGATGTCAGTATCATGGCAGAGTGAGAAGACTCCTTTGTTTCTACCCATAAGATTATCATTAGATTAAAAAAAAAAAAGAAGGAATGAAAGAGGAAAAAAATCATAGAAAACAACCAGTGAGAAACTAAAAACTTTTCTTCTAAGATCAGGAACAAGACAAGGATGCCCAATCTCATCACTGCTATTCAATAGTACTCAAAGTCCTAGCCACAGCAATTAAATAAAACAAAACCAAAAAGAAAGAAAGAAAGAACATCCAAATTGGGAATGAAGAAGTAAAGTTGATGCTATTTGCTGATGACATGACTCTATGTACAGAAAACCCTAAAGATCCCACCAAAAAACTATTAGAAACAACAAAAAATACAGCAAAGTTGCAGGATACAAAATCAAGACATAAAAACCTATTGTGTTCCCATATACTAACAACACAATATCTGAATAAGAAATGAAGAAAACAATCCCATTTATGATCACACACACAAAAAAGAATAAAGTTGGGAGATAAAGAATCTGTACAATAAAAACTACAAGACACTGTTGAAAGATTTAATGTAATCCCTATCAAAATCCCAATGGCCTTTATTCACAGTAATAGAATTTTAAAAATCCTCAGATTTGTGTGGAATCACAAAAGATCCCAAATAGTTAAAGCAATTCTAAGAAAAAAGGATAAATTATACTACAAAGCTACAATAATTAAAACAACATGTGTTTGGCAGAAAATTAGACACAGACCAATAGAACAATATTGAGAGCCCATAAATAAATCTATACACATATGGGCAACCAATTTTCAACAAAGGAACCAAAGAGATATAATGGAGAAAGGAAAGTCTCTTCAATACATTTGGGAAAACTGGAAAGCCACTTGCAAAAGAATGAAACTTAAGACTACTATTTGACACCACAAAGACTAACTTAAAAATGCAGTAAAGAATTGAATATAAGACCTGAAACAATAAAATACATAGAAAGAAACATAGGCACTAAACTTATGGATCTTGGTCAAAGAGGGTTTTTGGTGAGCTTGACCCCAAATGCAAGGGAATTAAAAGCAAAAATAAATGACTGGGATTATATCAAATTAAAAAGCTTCTGCACAGCAAAAGAAACCATAACAAAACAAAAAGGCATCCAACAGAATGGGAGAAGATATTTGCAAACAATACCTCTGATAAGGGGTTAATATCTGAAATATATAAAGAACTCATACAACTCAACAACAACAAAAACAATCCTTTTTAAAAAATGGGCAGAAGACCTGAAGAAGCACTTTTATAAGGAAGTCACATATGACCAACAGAAAAATGAAAAGATGCTCAATATCACTAAGGGAAATGTAAAGCCACACCTGTTAGAATGGCTATAATCATTAAGACAAGAAGTAAGTGTTGGAGAGGCTATGGAGAAAAGGAAACCCTCGTATACTTCTGGTGGGAATGTAAATTGGTGCAGCCACTATGAAAACTGTATGGAGCCTCCTCAAAAAATTAACGGAGCTACTATATGAGCCAGCAGTACCTCTTCTGGGTATATACACCTTAAAAATGTGAAAACACTTAGTATTTGTAAAGACATATGTACCACTCACTGCGTTCATTGTACCACTATTCACAATAGTCAAGACATGGAAACAACCTACAATACGTGTCCTTTGACGGCTGATTGGAAAAACACCATATGGTACATATATACAATGGAATACTATTCAGCCGTTAAAAAGATGAACAATTGCTATTTGTGACAATATGGATGGATTTTGAGAGTATTATGCTAATTATAAGTCAAAAAGAATAAAGCAACCATATGATTTCACTTGTATGTGGGATATAAATAAAAAGCAACAAATAAGACAAAAAAAAAACCCCACCAAACTCATTGATGTAGGCAACAGAATGGTGGTTACTAGAATGGAAGGGGATCAACTATATTATGAAAGAAGGATACCAGAGCCTTGTCTGAATAGCTCAGTTGGTTAGTGTCATCCAATATACCAAGGTTGTGGGTTTAAATCTCTGGTCAGGGCACATACAAGAATCAACTCATGAATGCATAAATAAGTGGAACAACAAATTGATGTTTCTTTCTCTCCCTCCACCCTCTTTTAAAAAAGCAATCAATAAAAAATATAGTTATTTAGAAAATATAGACTTTGGGTTCTGAACACATAAAAAATATACAGATGCGGTAAAGTTGTATACCTGAAATTTATATAATGTTAACGAGTTATTCCACTAAATGTAATAAAAAGAAACAAACAAAAAAACTGAAACGTAAAAGCAACCAACTTATGCCCAAAACAGAAACAAAAAGCCTAGAATATGTCTAAAAATGTCAAATTATTGAGGCTACGTAAGATCATAAAGCTGGACAGGGATAGAAAGTAAAGAGATAAGCCCTAACTGGTTTGGCTCAGTGGTCAGCCTGCAGACCACTGCAGATTGAAAGGTTTCAAGTTCGATTCCAGTCAAGGGCATGTACCTTGGTTGTGGGCACATCCCCAGTAGGAGGTGTTCAGGAGGCAGCTGATCAATGTTTCTTTCCCATCGATGTTTCTGACTCTCTATCCCTCTCCCTTCCTCTCTGTAAAAAATCAATAAAATATATTTTAAAAAGAAAGAATGAAATTTTTCAACATGACTGGGGAGCGCCAGTCACGCACACTGACTGAGAAGCATTGCACTCTAAGGGAAAAGCAGCGTAACCAGACGTGGCTCTGGCTCCCCCCGGTCACGTCTGGGCCCTATTAATGCCAGGACTACCAGGCAGGTGTTCTGAGACAACAAAAGACAAAGCAGAACGACCTTGGGAGAAAAGCCTATTTACTTCACAGATAAGTCCTGCTCCTTCCTCAGCCAGCTGCCTGGAGTCACTGGGAAGGGATCTTAGCTGTTTCAAAATCTCCCACAACAGATTCTTTTAAAAGAAAAAGAAAAAAAAATCCAGGATTAACTGAATTTGAAAAACACATACTGTACAAGTTATCGATTCGCTCTTCTAAACTTTAACTGTCCCATAACAGTTTCTAAAGTTTGAAGCTCAGGTGGTGCTACAATCTCTAGATTAGGCAGCTGGACACCTGCAGACCCTGGGCCAGGTAACTTAAAGCAAGATGGCAAAGCAATCCACCCAACTTAACCATGCATCTTCTCGAATGCTCTAGCTGGGCCTGACCCGCCTTTCTCACTTCACCCAACAAATGTTTATTGAGAAGGTACGATATGAGAGGCTCTGTGCAGATGATGCAAATGTGAACCAGATGTGGTGGGAAACCCTAGTAGTGCTCTCCCCTAAGTTTCTTGTTTCTCTCTCCTCCCTGACAACAAACCCAGTAGTCCCCTCCAGGGAGCGCACGTCTGAAAATACAACCGGGAATTGTTTACAAAGCGATTCCTGCGCCCCTTACTCCCTCCCGGCCACGGGTTCGATCCCCCAGCTCCCCTGGAGGTAGGCGTGGACACTCACCTGCGAGCGGGCCGCCACCCTGCACGGAGGAGGGCTGCAGGGTGTGCATCGTCTTAACCACGCTGGTCATCCTAACGGGGTGGCAAGGCTTGGCCCTAGAAGGTGGAAGGTGAACATTATACCTCGTGGTGGGCCAAGGGGCTCCCCGCAAGCAGGGGAAGGGCGGCCCCGGGAGAGCGCGACCCAGCAGCCTTTCCGGCTCCGGGGAGGCGCAGGGAGACGTGTCCGTTCCCACCCCAACCCGTCCGCCCTCATCAGCCCAAGCCCCCGGCCCGGGAGAGCCGAACCCAGGTGCCTGCCGCTCCCGCCCGCAATGCACGTCGCTCCGATTCAGAAGGTCCTCCGCGGAAACGGCCGCGCTGCCGGCCGCGTCTGCCGCCTGGCTTTCAAATGGAAACTTCCGGTGGGCGGGTGGGCGGGGCTGCGGGGCGCGCCCTGGGCGCGGCCATGTTGGACCGCCGGCGCTGCCCTGGGCGACGGCTCTGGGGGCTGCCATGCTGTACGGAACGTCCGAGCCGAGGCGCGAGTCCCTCTGCCCGCGGTGGGAGTTGCTGGAGTCCCTGGGTCTCCGGGCCGGGGCGGCGAGTGGTGCACCTGGTGGGCCTGAATGGAGCTGTGACCCACCCGGCGTCACTTTCCAGCTGGGGCCGCAAACGCGGCCAAGTTTAGAGCCCATGTCACAATCCTTCTCTTTGTTTGGTCTGTGATGGTCAGGGGTATTGCATGATGCTTGATTGCCAGGCGCAAAAGGTTGTTGCAGTGGGCGTACAGCTAGCTACACGTTGCAGGGTGGAGGGTAGCAGATGAGGTTTGAGGAGTGCCTGTGGGCTGAAATACCTGAGCACCGGCAGGCAATTCTAACTTGGTCTTTTCACTCTACAAATACCGGGCACCTGCTATACTTTAAGGGGGAATGGGGGGGGGGGGGGGAAGAGGGTGAGAAAGAGGGGAGAGACAAATATTGAGACCTTGGTTCTACGCTGCTCCTGGAGCTTACAATCTAGTGAACAAATAATCATATGAGCTTGTCAATTATATCTCATTAAAGCTGGACACATGTCAAAAATAGATATATTTTTGCCAAATGTAGTAAAACTATAAAGGAAGAGTACAACGTTCTTCGAGAGAGAAAAGCAGGGAAAGCCAAGTTTAAATGTAAGGGACCACATCCCAGTGATATAAGGACAAGTGGGACTTATTCAGAGTAACGGGGGGAGAGGAGGGGAGGGAAGTCCTGAGGCTGGAATGGGCTTTTCTCCTAGAAGGGACTGAAAACTTCAAGGAGAGTGGTACAGATAAAGTTGGAAGGATGGCAGCCTTTGTAGGCCAAAGGTAAAGAGATTAGATTTTATCTGAAGAGTAAAAGGAAGTCATTCAAGTACTAGAGGCCCTGTGAGCAAAATTCCTGCACAGGTAGGGTCCCTAGGCCTGGCCAGCGATTGCACATCATTAGCAACTGGTTGTTCTGCCATTCGGATGCATATTAGGCTTTTATTATACAGGATAGGGTTAGAGCAGGAGAGTATTCTTCAAGTTATATTTTTATTTTTTAAATATGCTATTATTGATTTTTAGGTAGAGAGGAAAAGAGAGGGAGATAGGAACATCAATCGATCAATAGATTGCCTTCTGCATGCCCCCTGCTGGGGATCCAGTTCCAACTGGGGCATGTACCCTGACCAGGAATCAAACTGCTGACCTCTTGGTACAAGGGACAACACTCAATCTACTGAGCCACACCAGCTGGGATCAAGTTATATTTTAAAAAGCTCATTCTGGCTAGGCCAGTGTGCCCCAATGGTTGTGCATCAACCTCTGAACCAGGAGCTCACAGTTCAATTCCCAGTCAGGGCACATGCCCGGGCTGTTAGCTCAATCCCCAGTAAAGGGTGTGTAGCCAATCCATGATTCTCTCTCATGATTGATGTTTCTATCTCTCTCTCCCCCTCTCTTCCTCTCTGAAATTAATTAAAAAAAAACACATATATATTTTTAAAACTCATTCTGGCTACCCCAGAGAATGGGTTGGAAGAGGGCAAGAGTGGAACTAGGAAGACAATGGAGAGGCTAATGTAATCATTCAAGTGAGAGAAGATGGTGGGTTGGCCATGAGGGTGGTGGTATTTGTGAAAACAAAGAGACATTTAAGACAACTTTTGTAAATCGGATCTCAGAACTCAGTGCTAGATTGGAAGTGGGACAGGGAGTGGAGGATAAGGAAGAGGGAAATCTTAAGGATGAATCTTTGGCTTGAATAATTAAGTGGATGGAATCCCTGATTTGTGTTGTGGGGAGATTGAACATTTAGATTTGTGTGTGTGTGTTTTTAATATATTTTGTTGATTTTTTTACAGAGAGGAAGGGAGAAGAATAGTTAGAAACATCGATCAGCTCCCTCCTGCATACCCCCTGGGGATGTGCTCACAACCAAGATACGTGCCCTTGACTGGAATCGAACCTGGGATCTTTAAGTTCACTGGCTGGCGCTCTATCCACTGAGCCAAACTGGTTAGGGCGAGCATTTAGTTTTGAACATGGTAAACTTGAAATGCCTCTGAGACATTCAAGTGTTTAAATTGTTAGTGTTTAAACTAGTAGGAAATGCTTTGAGCCTAGAGAGGAGTCTAGGTTAGAGATAAACTTTGGGGATTATGGGTATATGGATACATTTAAATCCACAATATTGGATGGGATCACCAAGGGAAGAAGTGCACAGAGAGTGTTAGGGACAGCAGCATTTAGAAGTTGTAATATGGAGGTACCAGCCAAGAAACATGATAAAGAGCTGCCAGAGAGGTGAGAAGAAGGGAAAAAAGGGTGGTATCCTAGAAGCTAAGAAGGAAAAAGTGGTAAACTGCTGAAGGAGTGAAGGAGGGAGTGGTAAACTGTTGGAAAAAAAAAACCCAACAACACCAAAGGGTAAGTGAGATGAGAAAGAAAAAGGATCCATTAAATTTAGCAACAAAGAAGTCATTGGTGAGTATAGGAAGAGAAAGCCTGGTGCAGAGGTTTGAGAGGCAGCCATGTGGGAGCAGGTTGAAGGGTGCATGAGAGAGGAGGAGGCGGGTATAGACTGATAGCTTGTGAATGGAGGAGCACTTGAGCAGTAACTGGGGGCAGGTTGGGCGCTTGAAGGTGCAGATACTACTTGATATATGTGCCTGCTGAGAGGAAGAAAAGGATGCTTCACAGGAGAGAAGGGATGATCAAAGGAGTGAAGTCATAGAGAAAGAGGGATGGAAGATGGATCTACAGCAGCATCTTAAAGTTCTTTTGTTCATATACCCCCACAAAATAATAAAACAAAAAAGTACCCTCTTACCTATTTTTAGTTGATGCCTAAATGTTTTCATAATTTTAAATATTTATAAAGGACATATACTTTCTACTTATATATTATGCATCATATTTATTCATTGCTAAAATTATTTTCTCTTTTGGTATTTCATTTCTGATAATTTCCTATGTCTTCAAGTTCACTAATCTTTTTCTGAAGTGTCTAAACTGTTATTAGTTCCATCCAGTGATTTTTCATCTCTACAAGTTCAAATTGCATATTTTAAAAATACCTTCCAAGTTTCTACTTAGCTATATCCACTATATGGGATACAGTTACAGTAACATTTTTATGTCCTTATCAGGTAATTCTCATATAAGTATCAGTTCTGGATTGGTATCAATTCATTTTCCCCCTCACTATGGGTCATATTTTTTTTCTTCTTTGCATGATTGGTAATTTTTATTTGACCCCGGAAATTGTGTATTTTATGTTTTTGGGTGCTGGTTAATTTTGTATTCCTGTAAATATTCTAAAGGTTTGTTCTGGAATAAAGTTACATTACTTAGAAACAGTTTGATCCCTTCACATCTTGCTTTTGAGATTTATTAGATGGGAGCAATCAGTATTCAAACGAGGTCTAACAAATCCCCACTACCGAGCCAAGAACTTTTTGAAAACTTTAACCAATGCTCCATAGATTATGAGGTTTTTCAGTTTAACGGGAATAGACTGTGTAGCTAGTGACTTTTGTTCCTTCTAATCATTTTGGGTGGTTCTTTCCTTGGTCTCAAGTAGTTTCCTTACATTTATATGTTGAGCAGTGCTCTGCAGAATACTCAGGGAGGCCCTTTGCAGATCTCCAGAACTCTCTCTCTCTGTACCTTTCTCCTATCTAGTATTCTGTCCTGAGCTCTCCAGCTACTTCGGTTGCCCCAAACCCTGAGCTATCTCCTTAGCCTAGGAAGTCTGCATGGCCCTGCCTGCGATCTCCCTTCCTGCAACATATCTGCAAACTCTCCCAAGCAGTAAGCTGAGCAATTAGAGGGTCCACTTCATTAGTTTCTTGTCTATCAGGATCACTGCCCTTTCTTGTCTGATATCCAGTGTCATGAAAAATGTTGTTTAATTCCCCCCCCTCCCCTGTTTGGTTGTTGTTTCAGGAAGGAGGGTAAATCTGACCCCTGCTACTCCATCTTGGCTAGAAGGGAAAGCTGTATATGTACTTTAAATATATCTTCGTTCAAACCATGAAGCTTCAGATTTAAGTGATTTTAATTTTGGAAAATGTCCATCATATATCCTATTTGCAAAGCCGGTGCTCTGTGTCAAACTAATCAGCCAAATCAGATTGGCTTTCCATTAGAAAAAGTCTGATTTTCAATTTTTTATTTATTTATTTTTTGTTTTTAATTTTGTTTTTCAATTCAAGTAATTGAAATTAAATGGAGAAGGCATAGAACTCTCTAGGAGCTCTCTAGGCTTTGCTCCTTCAAGGACTCCCTCAAGCAGAGTATTCTCAAGTTATCCTTTGAGAGAGTTGCCAGAGTAGGATTCAAAAGGCAGGAGGGGTCAACTGGGAGAACGGAGAGGGAGAAAAACTGACTGACCTAAGCCTCCTTCTTAGGCTGATCAATATAAAGAGAGGAAACATATAAAGGAGGAAGCTCTGGAAATTGATTTCCTTAAAACTGTCTGTGTCCACCTACCTTTTGGAAAGTCTTCATGTCCATATGGGAATGCAAACCCTTGTTTGAAGGCCTCTTGTGCAGCGTGAAGCCATTGATGGAACCATTACTGCTTCCTTTGTGGTAAGAGAAGGGATGGGGACAGAAGGAGGCAGCAGCAGGAGTAGGTAAGGTGAGGACTTGGTGCCTTGAGGTGAGTAACTTTCCAGTTTTCTTTATGAAGAATGAGTTCTCTACTGACAGTGGGGTTGTGGAAGATGGATATGGGCATCAGATATTTGAGGAAGGTAGAAAAAGTATGAAATGGTCATTACAAAGAATGGAAACTAGTAACTAGAATGGAAACCAGCTAGGCAGGGCTGAGGGTCCAGTTGAGGCTGGTGGTCATGCATTCAGATCGACATCAGTCTGTGTGATTTTCTTTAGCAATACTAAAGCTCTTGTTCGAGGTTTATGGATTTGGTAAATGTTAGGGTTGCCAAAGGGGTAAAGAATTATAAAGTTTTAGGTCACCTGGAAACCCCGATGGGCTGAGGCCCCAAATGGTGCCAACGTCCAGGCGACGAGGAGTCAGAGATTTGAAAGGGCTTTTTCTGAGTGGGAAGGGTAATGGTCTTAGCCAATGGAATGTGGTCTAAGTCAGTGGTCGGCAAATTGGTTCGTGAGTCATGGTTTGCTGCTCTGTTGACTAATGAATTTGCTGACACTGTGGTCTAAGTGAAAGGGAATGTCAGTTGTGAAATGGTCTAAAGGTCCATTCCCAGGAGAGAGGGTATCCATTCAATTATTTGATTAGGCCTAACAGTACAATGCTGATCCTTCCCCTGTATTGAGAGATATGGTGAATAATCACACAGAGGCCTGATAATAATTATAGTTTATCAACGTCCTTCCAGGGCTCTTCAGTTACAGGGTGGCTTTGCATGGCCAGCCATTTACATAGCACATAATGGCTTTCTTTTATTTGTCATCTTCCCAATGAATTATGTTACAACTAGAGGCCTGGTACACAAAATTTGTGCAGGTGTTGGGGGTGTCCCTCAGCCCTGGCTGCACTCTCTCCAATGTGGGACCCCTCGAGGGATGTCCGACTGCCTGTTTAGGCCTGATCCCACTGGGATGCTTCACAGAGGAAAGGGGATGATCAAAGGAGTGAAATCTAAACAGGCAGTCGGACATCCCTCTCACAATCCAGGACTGCTGGTTCCCAACTGCTCACCTGCCTACCTTCCTGATTGCCCCTTACTGCTTCTGCCTGCCAGCCTGATCACCCCCTAACCACTCCCCTGCCAGCCTGATTGATGTTTAACTGCTTCCCTGCCAGCCTGTTTGCCCCTAACTGCTCTCCCTTACAGGCCTGGTCACCCCTAACTATCCTTCTCTGCAGGCCTAGTCCCCCGCAATTGCTCTCCCCTGAAGGCTTGGGTCCCCCACAACTGCCCTTCCCTGCAGGCCTGGACACCCCCAACTTCCCTCCTCTGCTAGCCTGGTCACCCCTAACTGCCTTCCCCTGCAGGCTTGATCACCCCCAACTGCCCTCCCTTGCAGGCCTGGTCGCTCCCAACTGCCCTCCCCTGCTGGCCATCTTGTGGTGGCCATTATGTGTCCACATGAGGGCAGGATCTTTGACCACATGGGGGCAGCCATCTTGTGTGTTGGAGTGATGGTCAATTTGCATATTACCCTTTTATTAGATAGGATAGAAGCCTGGTGCATGTGTGGGGGCCAGCTGGTTTGCCCTGAAGGGTATCCAGGATCAGGGTGCCCTTGGGGCATGGGGCAGCCTGGGCAAGGGGCCTGTGGTGGTTTGCAGGCCAGCCACACCTCCCGGCGACCCAAGCAGAGGCCCTGGTATCTGGAATTTTTTTATCTTCTACAATTGAAACTGTCTTAGCCTTAAGTGGAGGCCAAGACAGGCCAGAGCTGCAGAAGCTTGGCTTCCTCCATCACCGGAGGCAATCCTAGCCTCCTGCTCTTTCCAGCTCCATGGCTGCTGCCATTTCTGTTGGGATTTATTTATCTTCTATAACTGAAACTTTGTAGCCTTGAGTGGAGGACTAGGCCTGCATCCACTCAAGGCTACAAAAAGTATGTGGAAAGCTTGGCTTCCTCCATCACTAGGGAAACCCAAGCCTCCCTCCTGCTTGCTCAGTGGCCACAGCCATCTTGGTTGGGGTTAATTTGCATACCTGCTCCTGATTGGCTGGTGGGCATGGCTTGTGGGTATAGCGGAGTGATGGTTACTTTGCATATTACACTTTTATTAGATAGGATTTCTTCTCTTAAGCATAAATCCTCCAGACCTTGAGTTATACTTACCACTGTGAATAAGGGTTAGGGTAGAAAGGATGAGGAATGTCTGTTTTTCCCATCCCCAAGCTAATGGGATCTTGATGTGTGGCATGGGTGCCAGAGAGCTTGTCATTGCCCATGTGTATTATCAAAGGCTGAGATAAAGCTTCTCTGCCTTCCTATAGGGTTGGATAGTCATGGAAGAAAAGATCAAAAACTCTCCAGACAATGTGAAGATTGTAAAACTGCTACCCCTCTCCTGCCTCCTTGTCCTGTTGTGCACTGGGAGAAGAATGAAATTGGAGGGGACTGAGGAAGTTTGGCTTATAAATCTCTTGTGAGATGTCTCTTTCAGAACCAGGCTCAGGCTGGGATACTGACCAAATATTCTGGTATGGGATATGCCATGTGCCAGTAAAAATCTAAGATTCTGCTGGTCACATCAACCTCTGTCGCCCATTGTCATCAAAGCGCCATAGCCATAGAAGGATGGGCTTTCCCATTGTAGCAAACTATACCAAGTTACATTTTGAAAACACAGCACACATACTCTGTGTGTGAGTCCAAGGATCTGTGGCACAAATGGGAGAAATACTCTCAAGTTCCAAGTGAATTTTAATGTACTTTTATTTTAAAGTGTCGCAGTATTAAGAAATCATTTCTTGAATTTTCCAGAGCAAACGTGAATGCTTTAACTGGTTTCCCACTGCCTCATAACATGCTTGTAAGCCTCTCCCCACATGTGTCCGGGTCCACACATTCATTGTAACCACCTGTAACATTAATAAAGTGAATACACTTGCTAAAGTTAAAGGAAATTGAAAACCCCACTTTCTAAAACTGAGGCTAGAAAGTGGCTCAATTACCTGCCGGAGTGGGGTGCCTGCTGTTGGTTTGGGCCATTCTTTTTTTAATCATCACCCAAGGATATTTTTTCCATTGAGTTTGTAGACAGAGTGAAAGGGAAGGGGAGAGACAGAGAGAAACACTGATGTGAGAGAGACACATTGATTGGATGCCTACTGCACACACCCAGACTGGAGCCCAGGTTCGAGGTACATGCCTTCGACCAGAATTGAACCTGAGACCCTTCAGTCTCAGGGCCGACCCTCTAAACACTGAGCGTTTGGGTCATTCTTGTTGTGAGGTTGAAGTTTTTGATCGCTACTGGGTTCTTCCAATCCTTTGGGCCTGGAGGCATAAAGAACAAATCCAGTCTGTACCTAAGCTGCTCTGGCTCATCTGCCTTCCTATAGGGTTGGATGGTCGTGGTCTACAAGAATGAGACCCTGATAGGGTCCTCAGGTGTGCCCAAACCCCCAATAACCCCTACCCCCGCACCCATGCACTAACATTTCAGTGGTTGTGTTTAGGCAGTTTTTGAAGTTCCAGTCCCAGACACCAATGTTCTCTTTTGTAAGATGCAAAAAGGGGTGTGGAAGAGCAGGTTTTTTTGGCCCAGGTCCCTGCTGTCCTCCCACAACAGTGAGTTGCTGGGAAGCAACAAAGATGCTAGACTCTCCTTTGAGTCAAGGCCAGACCTGTGCTCCTGCTCAGGAAAAAGAGCTCACCTGTCCTCCCTCTAGGGAGCTGATTGTCCCAGATGAGACCAAGCTGGCTGTGTAATGACAGGACAGTCCATAGACAGTCCTGATGAGCAGCCCTAGGCCAGAGAGGCTGAATTCGACTTGGACGTGGAGAGAGGTCCAAGCAGATCTCTGGGGGACGGGTCGAAGTTATGTCCTAGTCACCACCCTCCCTTCCTAGTCAGGAGTCAATGGGTTTGATGTACTTGTCTTGCCCACAGTCTTCTGTGTCTTCAACTCCCGTGTCTCATTTGGGTTTCTGTCCCGCTTCATGAGCTACTTGGGTGAGAGTCGAGTCTCAGCAACACAGGCAAAACCAAAACATCCTTTGATTTGCCTCCAGCTCTGCCAGACTGTTTGTTCCTAGAAAACTCCCTTCCCCTTTGTGATATACATCTGTAAAAATGGCCTGAATCAGGGGTTTTCATACCACATTCTTTGGAGTCTTCAGAGTTTGAGGAGTGTCCCAGGCACGGTAGAAAGAAGGGCTGAGCTGTACTCCCTAGCCAGCACCCACCGGAGTAGCTGCTTTTTATCTGTTTTATATACTGTGTTTCCATATAATAATTCTTTGAAGAAAGGTTCCCGAGGCTACAGAGTTTGAAAGCTGCTGGAGTGGAAGATCATTCCTTCCAGTCTGAGATACTTAGGGTTCTGAAGCCCAGCTCAAGTTGTTCCTCTTCCAAAAGCCTTTGTGGTTACCCAGTCCTGGTACTGGAGCTCCAGCAACACTGAGGGTGACAGGCATGGATGTGTGAACTGTTTCCCCAGCCAGAAGGTGAGCTCCTGGAGGGAAGATGCCGGTTTTCCTCTGCCCCGTGTGGTACCATATGTAGAGGAGGTATTCAGTAAATTGCTGATGCTCTGAGTGTCATGAGTTCTTACATGGGATAAAACCTTCCAAAGAGACTACTGATTTGGAGAGGAGGACGCAGCCTCTGGTCTGCTGCTGGCCACTAGGGACACCTGTCCTTAGGAAGCTGGGGGACTTCCCTCCCCCCTGGGGGGGACAGCTTCAGACCCACACAGTCCCAAAAAAGAGCAGTTCTTGCTTTAATTGAACTCTGCTCTACTTCTACTTCCTTCAGTGTCTCTTCTGGTGGGGGCTCTCCATATGCTGTGGCCACAGAAGAGGCAGGCCCCTAACTCTGAACCTGGGAATCAGATTAGCCAGGATACCATACCGTATGGCCAGTAGGCATCTCAGCTGAGTTTGGAGGGACACACAGGGATGATGGGGAGGAACTCCAGGCTTGCTCAGTAGAGCTCTCTCTGGAAATGGAGGTAAAATGGGGCGGGGGTGCAGGATGGGGCTTACTCAGAGACATCTGAGAAGGAAGGCAACAGGATGGTGCTAGAGGAAAAGACCAGGACAGCCTTGGAATAGGTGGCCCAGAGGAGAGTGGGAGCTGCAGCAGTGGGGTGAGTGTGGGAACCTGCCCTGCCATTTATCAGCTATATGACTTTGGATACATCAATTTAATTGGGGGCAAGAGAACCTGGCCAACTGCAGGCTGCCCCACCGTGAAGTGAGATGCCCAGGAGACAAGTATGGAAGTGTTCCGTAAACTACGGCAGGATGGAAAGGATTCTGATTGTTCACAGGGGCACCCACTCTCCCTGCCACAGCAGCTTCCTAAGAAGGACCAGCCTACAGTATAATAGGGATGCTCTGAGGCGAGCAGCCCTCCTTCTCCTGCTCCTGCCATCTCAAGTTTGGCCTTGGTGAACTTCTGGTCAGACTGGGTGAGTGAAGGGGGCAGGGCAGTTCAGAACAGAGGCCCCAAACCCATCTGGCACAAAGCAGCTCCCCAAAGAGAAGCAAGTGTCCCGATAAAAAAAGCCCCTGAAAAGGCCCAGGCGGCTGCTGAGATTCCCCAGGATTCTTGCTTGGTGAGATACCCTGGAGTGGGTCCTGATTGGCACTGAGGGTGCTCAGGAGCCCTCAGCAGGTCACAAGGAAAGTGGACTCTGCCCACTGAATCCTCCAAATATGGAGTGTAAGCAGCAGCCCTGACCAAGGCTGGAATATCTGGAGGATTTAAAATCCAAAGCTGAAGGGTGAGGCCTCTCCCTGCTGACATGGGAAAACACCATCAAGCTCTGGCCTGATGCTGCCCCTGCCTGCATCCCGGTCCAGGCTCTGTACCCTGATCCAGCCTTCCTGGGCCACTCTCAGCTGCTGTAACCTGAAGTGTGGGTGCTGGGCCTGCGCAGCCAAACGTCTGGAAGATCGGGTTGGCTGTTGGGCAGCACCACAGGGCTGCCATCCCCTGCCCCGCCTCGGCCCTTCCAGGACGGGCTGCTCTGGTGGGAGGCAGGCAGCGATGGATCATACACAGTCTCCTTCAGTGCCAGCCACAGGGTGTCCCGCTTCCCGTTCAGCTGGCCTCGCTCAGGGACCGACTGCTCAGTTTCATCCAGGTCCTCTGGGGAGGCACCCATGGAATCTGGTACTCGGGCACTGGGCTCAGAGGTACTTAGGCAGGTCTCGTCGGAGACGCTGAGCCCCTCCAGGGTGCTGGCTGAGGAGCAGAGGCAGTCAGGTGGCTCTGCAGCCTTGGGCTCGGGGGCGTGGGCTGGGGCTGGGGCTTCTGGTGAGGCCTGCACCGGCTCAGCCTTCTGCTCTTGGGAGTCCTGCCTGGCCTGGGGCTGGGGGCTGGGGCCAGCCTGCTTATACGGGGAGGAGGTCTGCAGGGCTGGGCACTGGCTGAAGACGGCCTGGTGGTCCAGGAACAGCTCTCTTGGGGAGGCAGGGGCCGGTGGGGGACGGGAGCAGCAGGGGCCATCGTGAAGTTGTATATCCTCCGAGAGCACAGAGGGCCGGTGAGACAGTTTGCTGGTGGCCGTGCTGGTGTCAAAGCTGGGGCTCCGGCGCCGGGCCAGGGGCTGTAGCTCATACTGCTCTGAGCAGGAACCGGGTGGCCCTGGTCGTGGGCGGCCTACCTTCTCCCCACCTGGCTCTCCCGTTCTGGCGTCCCACGGCAGGTGGGCACAAGGCCAGAGGATCTGCCCACAGTTCTTCTCTGGTCCAAAAAAACAGCAGAGAGATTGGAAGAAGAAGCTGGCAAAGCCACAGCTGACACACTTGACCATCATGAGGATGATGCCCAGCTTGCGATAGAGCAGCACCGTGGCGGGCAGCATGAGCACACCAGCTACAAACAGGGCTGCGGCCCCCATGGCTGTGGCGCGGCTGGTCTGGCGCAGTGAGAAGGCCACGCGGCTCAGGCGGTCTGGGTGTGGGCAAAGGTGATAGGAGATGCAGTAGTTGACCGTGAAGTCCACCGAGAGGCCCACAGAGGCAGAGAGAAAGAGCACTTCGGCCGTGTTGAGCTGCCACTCGAGTAGAACCAGGAGCCCCACGGTGAGCAGGACCGTGCCTGCCACCGCTGCCACGGAGAACAGGCTAAGTGGAACGTTCCAGGTGCCCAGCAGCAGGGTGGCAAAGGCCAGCGCCAGAGCCAGGCCTAGCACCACAGCAGGCTCGGTGCTCAGGCTATGCTGCAGGCTGTACAGCTCCAGACGGCTGGTGAACCAACCCTGGCGGAGGCCGGGCGGTGCCCTGCCCAGCTCTGCTGCCAGCCAGTGGCTGACCTCAGTGTAGAAGTGGTGGGCCTGGCTGTAGTTGGGGCTGTACTGGAAGCTGGTCTGGAACTGTAGGACCAGGGCAGTCAGGCTGCCCTGGGTATTGAAGCGGAGCCCCAGGTCACGGGTGCTATCTGGGCCTTGCTCCAGAGCCATCATCTTGAGGCAGTGCAGGAAAAGCTGGGGTGCCCAGGGGAAGCCCGAGTGGCCGCAGCAGAGGCCGGGCCCCAGGCGAGCACAACTGGGGCTCTCCATCCAGTGCTGGAGGGCCTCCACGAAGCACAGCGTGGGCCAGCCCTCCGGCTGGGCACCAAAGAAACTCTGATTCCGAGCTCCGGAGCAGAGTGCCAGCAGCCAGCGCTGGGCCTCGGGGCTGCTGGCTGAGAAGGCAGGGTCACTTACCAGTGAGCTGTTGCTGCGGGGGTCCAGGGGGTCCCCAGTGTCTACCGGCAGGACGCCCCACACCAGGATCACGGGCATGTGGCCGCCCTCGCCCTCAGGCAGCCGCTCGAACTGGAACTGCTGGCGGTACTCCGCGTCGAAGCGCTCGAAGGGGTGGCTGGGCCGGAAGACCTGGCCGCGGGGCGGCAGCAGGGTGGGCAGCCGCAGGCGCGGGCTGACGCCGGCGATGTAGGCGCCCCCTGCCGCCAGCGCCGTGAACCAGCAGATCCAGATGTAGCGGAACTTGATGACGCCGCAGGGCAGGAGGCGCTGGAAGAGCAGGCGCGAGGTCCGGGCCGCCGTCCGGCGGAGGCCGCGGAGCCGCCGGTGCAGCGCCAGCGCCAGCCGCCGGGGCGCGCTGCCGGCCCACGCGCCCTGCGCCGCCCGCGCCCCACAGCCGCGCGCCAGGTAGCGCTCGTGGAGCACAAACGCGGAGGGCAGCCAGGCCAGCGTGAGCGCCAGGTGCGCCAGCACGGCCGTGCCCATGTAGAGGGCGAAGCAGCGCACGGCCGGGAGGCGGCTCAGGTAGCTGGCGTAGAAGGCCGCGCTGGTGGTGAGGCCCGAGACCAGCAGCAGGTAGCCGAAGTGGTGCATGGTGCGGCCCACGCGCTGCACCAGCCCCCCAGAGGGCAGCTGGTTCTTGCTGAGGCGCCAGAGGTCGGAGAAGATGAGGGTGTGGTTGGTGCAGACGCTGCTGAGCAGGACGAGGGCCGCCAGATTGACGAAGGGGAAGTAGGCCATGCGGAAGGCCACTCGGTAAAGAAAGAAAGCCACCAGCAGGGAGCCCAGCACCCCTAGCAGCACCATGAGCGTGAGGAAGAAGGAGCGCAGGTAGAGAGCAATGCTGAGGAAGATGGCAGCCAGGGCCAGCAAGGGGTACACCGTGTCCTGGGCCAGGTAGTGTCTCAACAGCTCCTGCTTGAGGCCCAGATCCATGCCAGTGATGGACGTGTAATTGTCAGAGAGCCCCCAGGGGGCGGCTAGGTGGTCCAGGTAGATGCCCATCATGGAGGCCCCCTTCAGGGTGGGCAGGAAGAGCAGGCTGTACTTGAGGGAGGGCACCTGGTAGTCAGCGGTCTGGGGACTCAGAAAGTCCTTGTCCAGCAGGAAGTGCAGGAGTTGGTAGACGGCACTGCTCCGGGAGCACTTGGTGGGAACCTGGGCGCAGCGTGGGGGCTTGTCCTGCCCAGGTCCCAGACAAGGGGGCCCCAGGGCCCCACGGTGGTAGTAGAGGGCACAGGTCCGAAGCAGGGCCAGAATGCGGGCTGCGTCCGCTTGAGTGGTGTCCAGGCAGGAGGAGCGGTTGGAGAGCACTGCTACGTAGTTGCCCAGGGACCAGCTGGGGCAGCACTCGTTGGCTGCTGTACGCTGGCACAGAGCCCCAAAGCGGTGATGGGAGCGAATCTGTAGGGCACAGAGAGCAGGAGAGAGCTCAAGGGCAGTGCGGGGGCCGGGGGTTTCCCAGCCCTGTCTGAGACCTTCTCACCTTCCAGGCTGCAGAGCCGAGGGGAAGAGAGAGGGATCCTGACAACCCAGCAGAACTGGCTTGTCTCAGAGCTGCTGCCTTTGGCTGGTGGCCCAGGTGTCAGCACTTACATCTTGGCTCCATCAAAGAGGAGCCTGGGGAATGCTGCTGAGGCCCCAGCCTGAGAGGTCCTGCCCTAAAGGCCTTGCAAGTCGTGCAACTCTACACTGTCTGAGCCAGGAACAGGAGTGGAAGTGGGAGTCACAGATGGAACAGGGAACTGGAGCGAGCGGTGAGAAAAGCGGAAGCCAAAAACATTCCAGGATCAGGGTCACTGCCAAACCCTAGGGCCTCCCCCACCCCCCTCTTTGTCTCCTAGTCTGCTTAAACCCTCCGAGGCACAGGTCTGTTTCTTTATCTGACCTCATGCCTCCTTTTCTTTCCCGCTTGCTGGTGTAGCTACGGAGAGCGCCTTGCCTGGGGACCAGAGGCTCTGTTCTGCCGCCAGCTGGATGTATGGCCTTGGCCCTGAGATCATGGTGACTATGATATCATGTATTGAGATTACTATTGCCAGTCATTATGTTATAATTTTACAAACTCTATCTTAATTGTCACCCATCCTTATGAGGAAATTACTGTTCTTATCCCCACTTTATTATTTGTTTTCTGTTGATTTATTTATTTTAAATATTTTTTAATTGACTTCAGAGAGGGAGAGATAGAGATATCAATGATGATAGAGAATCATTGATCAGCAGCTTCCTGCACCCCCCACACTAGAGATCGAGCCCACAACCCAGGCAGGTGCGCTTGACCAAAATTGAACCCGGGACGCCTCAGTCCACAGGCTGATGCTCTATCCACCGAGCAGAACCGGCTAGGGCTTATCCCACTTTATGTATACAAAGACTGAGGCACTGAGAGGTTAAGAAACATGCCTGGCCAAAACCGGTGTGGCTCAGTGAATAGAGTGTCAGCCTGCGGACTGGAAGGTCCCAGGTTCGGTTCCAGTCAAGGGCATGTACCTTGGTTGCAGGCACATCCCCAATGGAGGGCGTGCAGGAGGCAGCTGATTGATGTTTCTCTCTCATCTATGTGTCTGGCTCTCTATCCCTCTCCCTTCCTCTCTATAAAAAGTTAATAAAATATATTTTTTAAAAAAGAAGAAAAGAAACATGCCTGAAGTCACACAGCTTGTGGGAGGGCAGCTGGTAGTCAGTGGTCTAAATTCACCTAGGGAGTATCAGAGCTGACCTTGAAGTCAGCATCTGACTCCAGAGCACATGCTCTTTTTTATTTGTTTGTTTTGTTACTCTTCACCCAAGGATATTTTTCCATTGATTTTTAAAGAAAGTGGATGGGAGGAAGATATATACATATATCTATCTATCTATCTATCTATCTATATATATATATATGTATATATATATATATATATATAGAGAGAGAGAGAGAGAGAGAGATTAGTTACCTCAAGCCTGTAATTGAGGTATATGCCCTTGACCAAAATCCAACCTGCAACCCTTTGGTCCAGGGACTGATGCTCTATACACTGAGCTAAACAGGCTAGGGCAGAGCACATGTTCTTAACCGGTGACTGTGAATACCTCTGTGCACTGCTTGGATTGATGGGGCCTCTTTAACAGTTCTTGAGCTCTGTTTTAGGACTTTTAGGAAACCCCCAGGCTCGGCATATTCTGTCTTCCAACACTTGTGTTCTGGCTCTTCTGAAAACAGCTGACTCTTCTTCCCCCACCCAACCTGGCGTCCCTCAGCAGCATTGGGATAATTTTCTAAGCAGGGAATGCTCTTCCCCAGGCCACCTTGGCAGTCCTGACTCAGCAGTATTTCTTTAGGGTCAGGTTCTTGGTGTCCTGGTTCCCTCCACACCTAGTCCCTGGTACCTCCCCAGTCAGCTCACCTGATCCTGTTCCATGTGACACATGGAATGGATGGCGTGTAGGTTCCACAGGCTTCCCGCTGAGGTGGACATGAATACCAGCTGGGCATAGCGCTTCTCTGCAACACACCCCCAAAGCTCAGCCCTTTTTGCCCCAGGTCCTGGACCCACCAAAGGAAAGATTCTTACCCAGGACCATGTGAGGTTCAGATTCTCAGGAAGCTGAAACCTCTTACTGGCTGCCTCATCCTGGGCCTGCATCCCAGCTTCTGTGCCCCACCCACACTCAGTTTAACTCTACCTGGCTGGAGCACCTGAGACCTGTCTCATCTTCCCAAATATAACCCAACTCCCTCGGCTTAAATATGGCCAGCTGGCTTCCTCCCCTTTCTGTCTGCCCGAATTTGTTCTTCTGGCCCCTTTCTGTTCTAGTAGGTGGGGGTGGGAACCACCATTAAAGTCAGGAAGTGGCCACCCTGAAGCTTACCAGGAGGGCCACAGAAGAAGTTCTCTTGCCCTCTGTCCTCCAGGGGCTCCACCATCCTCCGAGGCCGGACTATGCCCTCCTGGGCACTACTCCAGGGTGTGGGGCTCAGAGTGGTGTGGGGGTTTGAGCTGAGGTATAGAGAAAAGCAATGCCAGGCATCATCAAGGGGTGGGGTGCTCAGAGGAGGCCAGACACTATTCCCCAGAAAGCCCCTCTGACCTACCTTTGAGGAGGTCACTCAGTGGCCTCTCTCTGGAGACCTCATTTTTGCTCCCGTTCCCCTCAATGGTGTGGGAAGGTGGGAACCCATTACCTGTTCAGCTCAAGGTCTGGGGAAAGGGAGAGCAGCTTCCTGGAGCCCGTGAGGGTCTGCAGTGCTCTCCAGACTACCAGCTTTCGTCCAATGTCTGTGTCCTGAGGCTCAAAGCCCTGAGGGAGGAGGAAGATGAGGCAAGTAGAAGGAGGGGTTTTCCATCTGGTCCTTCTTGGCTCTGCCCCCTTGAGTCCCTGGAGCAGGGAAGGCCAGCACACCTGCCTGGATGGTTGAACGGGAGTACCACCTCTATACCATCTTCCCAACTATCTCTGTAGGCTGAGAGCCCACCATTGCCACCCCACCCCCAGCTGGGCCACTCTGACTTGTTGCCCCAGACTGAGCTGAGGTGGCTAGGCCTGGGGCCCCCCACCCTCCCTTTGACCCCTCACCAGCAAGGGCTTGGAGAAGTCAGGCAGGTGGCCCCCCAAGAATCCAGCCAGGGTGCAGAGGAGGATGACAGCTAGACATAGCAGCAGCACGGCCACTGGCCACTCAGCAATCAGCTGGGAATAGCTGGGAAAGAGGAGGAGAGCCCCGCATGAATTGGTGTTGGGTGTGGTAGCAGGGGCTGGTGAGCTTAGGAGCCACCAAGAAGGACTAGTGGACCTGTACTGGGCACAGCCTGGTCACGCTAGAGGTCAAAAGAAGGCCTAGGCCTACCTCTTCGGCATCCGGAAAGCCTGTTCCTGCCTGTGGAATAGAAGAAAAGACAATTGCTTGTTAGAGTCCTCTTACAGAGGGAGAGAAGCGGGGAGGAGGATAGAGGACGATGGCATTAACCCTCTTAGGCTTCCCCATACCAC
>PVJN01021093.1:9832-35226 GCA_004026805.1 Lasiurus borealis
CCGTGTCAGGAGCTCCTGTGAGAGCTCACACTCAGCTCCTGTGAGAGCTCACACTCAGCTCCTGTGAGAGCTCACACTCAGCTCCTGTGCAGATACCGTGTCAGGAGCTCCTGTGAGAGCTCACACTCAGCTCCTGTGCAGATACCATGTCAGGAGCTCCTGTGAGAGCTCACACTCCTGTGCAGATACCGTGTCGGGAGCTCCTGTGAGCGCTCACACTCAGCTCCTGTGCAGATACCGTGTCAGTAGCTCCTGTGAGCAGCTCACACTCAGCTCTTGTGCAGATACCATGTCAGGAGCTCCTGTGAGAGCTCACACTCAGCTCCTCTGAGCCCCTTTCCTGCACAGCCTGTGCCTCATGGTTAGAAAGTACCATACCCTCTGCCCCCATAGCTCTGTGACCACACAGACTTACCTGACCGGCCTGATTCTTTCTCCTCTAGCTCCTTACTAGGGTAAGCGGGTAAATGTAACCACATTTTCATTCTCAAGCCCAATTTAAATGAGCTTAAGACTCTGCAGTTATCTTTAATAAGACATCTTCCAGAAACCTGAATTCTCCAGTTTTCAGAAGTGAGGAATGGAGAGAGGATAGCAAAACTATTATAAAGCCTCCAAAGAATTAGTATTTGTAACAAATGCTTGCGTTTCCTTAAGTGATAGTGACATTTTAGCAGGAAATCATTAATTTCCTTTGGAAGGAGATATATTACTTGTCGTATTTATTGTCAGGTTCAATTTCCCATCATGTGTTGCAGGGAGGAAATAATGCCGGCCACACAGTTGTTGTAGATTCCGTGGAGTATGATTTTCATCTCTTACCCAGTGGAATAATTAATCCAAACGTTACTGCATTCATTGGTAAGTATAGAGTGAATCCCTTGAGAATCTTCCCCTCCCCCTAATTTATAATAGTGTTCATTTTTCATTATCAAACTGATTTCATCCTTCACTAATCCAATGATTAATCTTGACCTTGGTATCTTCTAACTTTGGCTATTTTACAATTCCTTTTAGATCTTTTAGACTAATACTTTTTGGAGTGATTGCTTTGCACTTAACTGTATTCATTGGTAATCTTAATTCTATAAAGAACTATTAGGTCATCCACTCATTTTTTCAAACATGACACAATAAGGCAAACAAGTCTATGTTTTATAAATTGATTCTGAGCCCTTAGAACATATAGTGCATTCTGGTATGTTATAGTTTTTTATTTTTTTAAATGCTAATTACAAACCACTACATTGATGTTATTAACAGTAATAGTGTGATTCCCAATTTGAAAGACATTGATCTAGCATCTACTGTGACCTGGTTTAATTTGCCTAAAGCTACATAACTAGTTTCTTTCAAAATAACAGTTTCACTTTGTTTCAAAGAAATCGTAAATTATATTGAGTGTAATTTTAGTGTTTTTTATTCTGAATTTATGTTCTTTTGTGTACTTTCATTATACAATTGTCTAAAACTTGGAATCCTTTCTGTGATAACACTTTGATAAATCAGAATGTCCTGTCAAGTCCCTCAATCTCCTATCTTCTAGATAAAGGGTAATTGTAGATGTCTCTATTTTAATATCATTATGCATGTCTGTATTAATAAAGTATAGATGTTTAAGGTTGGGATTAATTTGTTTGTTTTCCTTTAGGAAATGGAGTGGTAATTCATCTACCAGGATTATTTGAGGAAGCAGAAAAAAATGTTAAAAAAGGAAAAGGTATGAAAGAATGAGTCTGCTTTGCTTAGTAACCAGTTATTATTTTTGGTAAAATTTTATTCAGATCTCATGCCAGGCACTTAACATTTATTTATTCTTATTTTTTATATTTTAAAAATACATTTTTATTGATTTCAGAGAGGAAGGGGGAGGGAGAGAGGAGAGATAGAAACATCAGTGATGAGAGAGAATCACTGATTGGCTTCCTCTTGCACACCCCACACTGGGCCTTGAACCTGCAACCTGGGCATATGGCCTGACCAGGAACTGAACCGTGATATCCTGGTTCATAGGTCAATGCTCAACCACTGAGCCATGCCGGCTAAGCCAGGCACTTAACATTTTTGTCTTCTACTTTCAAATTGCAGGTTATTGAGGACAAGTTGTTTAACGACAGTCGTTAAATTTTATCAATTCTAATCCACATTTAGTGCAAAGACAAACATAATCAGGTCATTGTGTAAGCCTTGGTTGTTTTACAAATTAAACTTTATCTTCAGGGAGCTAAAACTATTTGCTGTCTTGTTGGCAGGACTCTGGGAAATTTATGAGTTCATCTTGCCGTGCACACTCAGGTCAGCACGGCCTTCTGCCCAAACCAGAAATGAGTTTCGGGCAGCGAGGAGGCCACCGGAGCGCACTGCGCACACTGCCAGTCTTGTTTCCTGACTCCGAGCTCGTGGTTGCCACAACCCGGGGATAAAGGAGGGCTGTGAGGTCCCTCCTTCCAAAGGAGAGATCCACGCCCCCTACTGGGGATGTGCCCGCAACCTACAAACAGATCTGTGCCATGGATCCGTCCATCTCCTTAGCAACCATCTTGATTTCCTGCCTTATCCCTTTTGGAATTCTGGAAGTCAGCTTGGCTACCTTGCTAGGGTTTGAGGAATCTGGCAATTCAAATAAGATACAATGGAGGGAAATCATTAGTGAGGTTCTCGTTCGCTTAGCTCCAATTTAAAACACCCAGTTCTACTACATCGTTCAAGTTCATTGTTCGGGCTTAAAAATAGCAATCTGTCCTCCGGTGTTGCGGACAGCTCGGTCTGGCTTCACAGACGCCTGTCTCGCTGCCCTCCCTGCGGTTTTAGCCTTTGTATTGGGGCCAGCTCTCTAATTGGTCAGCCTGAGATTCCCGTGCTGCGTTCCTCTGAAAACTTCGCCCTACTTTCTTTTTCCTGCGGGCCGTCTAATCCAGCTGAATCCGCTGTGCTGACTTTCTTTGTAAAATATGTTTTGTAATACTCCTTAAGCTATTCAGAGTGCATATTTTCATGTCAAAACCAGCTGTAGAGGAGAAGCTTTCCTATTATGGCTTAAATCACATTATCAAGAAGTTCTTCTTTCTAATCTAGAAGGAATAATTTTAAAATATTATCAAATGAGCAGTTTTGAATATCTAACATGAGTTTTGAAAATGTTGGGAGTATGGTGGCTTATCCTTAAAAACGTATATAGCTTACAGAGGTGTACTGTCTTTAAAAAATACATTTATTGCCCAGCCAATGTGGCTCAGTGGATGAGAGTCACTATGAACCAGAAGGCCACGGTTTGATTCCTGGTCAGGGCACATGCCTGGATTGTAGGCTCCATCCCCAGTGGGGGGCATGCAGGAGGCAATCGATCAATAGTCCTATTTTATCCTTAATGTTTCTATCTCTCTCTCCCTCTCCCTTCCTCTCTGAAATAAAAATGTTAAAAAAAGTATTTATTTACCTTCATGTACCTACTTATTCAACAATTTTTTTGAACATTTATTGGGTGACTGGCCCATGTTATGAACCTCATAGCCCCTGCTCGCAGGCATTCACAGTTGGATGGGGAGGTGTATTTACAGCTCGGAGTACTAAGTAGAGTAATTGGTAATACTTCGAAGGGATTAGTGAGAACACTTTATTATTTTGTTTAATCACATTTTTTATAATTGTCTTGGGAAAGAGTGCCATTCCCAAGATTAGCAACTTCCTTTCCTTGAAATTCTCCCTCTGCTCTACAACTAACTCCTCTTCCCGCAGCTCCTACAAATATGTCATTTTTTTTTTTTTTTTACCATTTGCTGTTTGGGTTCCTAGAAGTGTTTTATGTGGATAGAGCTGGCTGTGTTTGGAGCTTTTATGAGCAAAACATTTAGAAAGAATGTGTGAATGAGTTTGTATATGTAATGAATGACAGGTGAGAAAATTCTCGTTAAACATGTTTCCTATGCAGGAGAAAAGCTATGAAAGTGATTACTTCAGTGAAAAAACACTTTTAAACACTGTTTCTGAAGAAATTAAGATGAGAGAATTATTATACAAAATGTTCAGTTGAATGTATTTCCCCCCTTTCTCCTAGGTCTGGAAGGCTGGGAAAAAAGGCTTATCATCTCTGACAGAGCTCATATTGGTAAGGGGGACGTAAGCATAATGCATTTATTTTTAACTATCATTTTCCCAGAAACTTATCACACAAGAGCATCCTGTAACCAACTTTGTCTTTAATTGAGTGGATTGCAATAACTGGGTTCCAAATGCATAAAGTCTTATTAATTTTGTTCTTCTTTTTTGTTTTTTTATAAGGGTTAGGCTAAAATTTACCTATTTCTGAAGGAAGAATTAGCTAGTCAAATGAATAATATAAGCAATATTTCACAAGCCTGTCTAACTCTACAAAAAATATGGCATATCAGAATATTGAGAGCACTTATTTCAACACATTGATACTCATGTCAAAGTAGGTCTACCATCTGGCAAATCGAGTGACCATTTGTGTCTCAAATGTAATAATGGAGCTTTTTAAATGACTCAGCTTTATTCAGACTAGCCTTCTCTTCCATTACCGAGAGCAAACTGGATTCTAAAATGAATTCAGCCACCAGCGATAAATTTGAGGTTTGTTTTTCTACCCTCCTATTGCCGGAGGGATAGAGTTGTTTATTACCGGTGACACAGTTGAGAGATGATACCCAGGAAAGAGAAAGAAGAACTGTAAGCCATGTAGGAAACTTACATGAGTGATTGAACTCTGAGGTTCTGCCTAAATATGTAGTTCTCCTGAGGCACTGGCTGCTCCAGTTTGAACACTGACCTTCATTTCAGAGGCAGCCCCATCAACGCTCTTAAAGAATCAGCCAAGAAAGCAAATTAAAACCCTTTGGACGGGAGCAGTGAAGCTGTAAATCTGTCATTTTTGTTGGCTGTTGGTTTTAAAAAAATCCTACTCTCAGCTGTCATCTATATAATACATATTCTTTTGGTTATTAGCTTATCTTAGTAATTTTGTTTTATACTTTCATATGTCATCACTGTAATGCTTTAATATAAAAAGCAATGTAGTGTTATTAATATTTTTTTATTCTGATGGTCTTTTAGGTAATGAAAAATGTATTTTTGTTCATTACTTTGTGCTATTTTTATCTGCTTACACTCACTAATTATTATCTTGTACGTATTCTGGTACCATGAATATTTTATTACATCATCGTTAACTCCTTCCCGCTTCGTGGGTTTTACGAGGAGCGTTTTGTGTTCCTTGCCTCTGTCCTGTGGAGAAAGTGATGTTCTGTCTTGCAAGATGGAAGCCACTGCTTATCTTCAGAACTTTCTCATGCTCCTCTGGCAGCTGCCTGTGGAATTCAGTGTCTTAACCTGAGCACCACTGTTTAGATTGCACCATAGGATGATTCCTAGTGTGTGCCTTAACATATGTAACCAGATAGTTCGGCCATGGGTAGACCTACAAGCATGTATGCTTGTAGGTCTACCCATGTTAGGAGTGACTTGTATCCCTGCCTGGATTCTCCGCCTTCCTTCCTTCCTCGTGACAAATGTTCTGGGTGTGTCACAGGACAGTGTGTATCCTGGGGTGTATAGCACCTGGCTAAGCAAGTTACTTAAGTCCTTTAGACTGCAAAAAGCAAAGACAGTAATGCAAAGGGACCAAAGGACCAGAATAATTGGAAAGTAATGTGGTTTAAATGCGAATTAATTTTATATTTTTATTATATTTCTTTAGTAATGATTTTTTTCTTTTTTATAAATTTACAGCCTTAAAGGGAAGGTTCCCTGGTAGAGGAGGAAAGTTCAGACTTAAATTTAGATGTTAGTAATAATATATGTAATAATACAGGGAGGGGCAAAAGTAGGTTTACGTTTGTCCGTATGGAAAATGATACAATAATAGATAATAATACAAGAATAAACTACGTGTTTTGTGTACTTACAACTGTAAACCTTCTTTTGCCCCGCCCTCTATATGTGTGCTCTAAAATGTGTTATTTTAGCCTGTCTGCTGTGGCTCAGTGGTTGAACGTTGACTTATGAACCAGGAGGTTATGGCTTGCTTCCCAGTTAGGGCACAGGCCTGGGTTTTGTGCTTGAGGCAGCCACTCAATGATTCACTCTCATCATTGATATTTCTGTCTCTCTCCCTCTTCCTTCCTCTCTGAAACCAATAAAAGTGTATTAAAATAATAAATAAATAAATTGCACACTTTATTTTTTTGTTTTGTTTTATAAATTTTTTTATTAGAGTATAGCTGGCATACGATATTATATTGTTTCAGATGTACACATAGTGATTCAACATCTTTATAACTTATGAAGTGATCACCATGACAAATCTAATAACCCTCTGTCGCCGTACAGTTATGCCAATATTGTGACTATATTCTCTAGGCAGTACATCACATCCCTGTGACTTAATTTTATAACTGGAAATTGGCACCTCCTGATCTCCGTTACTTTTTCCCCTGTCCCCTCTGCCAGGGATCAGTTTGGTCTCTGTGTATATGAGTCTCTTTCTGTTTTGTTTGGCTTGCTTGCTTGTTTTGACCTTCAGATTCCACATATAAATGCAGTCATGATATTTGTCTTTCTCTGCCTGACTTTTTCACTTAGAATAATAAAGATCCAGTCATGTCGTTGCAGTTGTTATTCTTTTTTGTGGCTGAGTCATATTCCATTGCATTCATATACCACATCCTCTTTACCCATTCATCTGTTGATAGGCACCTAGGTTGCTTCTATATCTTCGCTGTTGTAAATAATGCTGCAATGAAATTAGGGTGCATATATCATTTTGAATTAGTATTTTTGATTTTTCCACATAAATGCCCAGAAGTAGAATGGCTGGGTCATATGGTAGTTCTGTGTTTAATTTTTTGAGGAGTCTTTGTGCTATTTTTCATGGTGGCTGCGCCAATTTACATTCCCTCCAGCTGGGCAGGTCCCTTATCTGCACATCCTCACCAGCACTTGGTATTTGTTTCTTTTTGGTGATAGTCATTCTAACAGGTGTGAGGTGATAGCTCATGTGGCTTTGACTTGCATTTTCCTGATGATTAGTGATGCTAACCATCTTTTCATATGTCTATTGGCCACTTGTGTCTTCTTTTTTAAAAAATATATTTTATTGATTTTTCACAGAGAGGAAGGGAGAGGGATAGAAAGTCAGAAACATTGATGAGAGGGAGACATCGATCAGCCGCCTCCTGCACGCCCCCTACTGGAGATGTGCCCGCAAGCAAGGTACATTCCCTCGACCGGAATCGAACCCGGGACCTTTCAGTCTGTAGACCGACCCTCTATCCACTGAGCCAAACCGGTCTCGGCCACTTGTGTCTTCTTTAGAGAAATGTCTCTTCAGGTCTTCTGCCCAGTTTTTAACCAGATTGTTTATTTTTCTGCTGTTGAGTTGTAGGCGTTCTTTATGTATTTTTCTTTTATTTGCTTTAAAAAAATTTTTGTTCTCTATATATTTTAAATGTTAAACCTTTATCATATATAACATTTTTTTCAGCAATAGAAAGCCATTGAATTGTTAAGGCAAAGGAATGGTGACACCATATTTGTGTCTTGGAAAGCCGGCTTTGGCTACATAAAAATTATGAATTAGTGGTGTCCCAGAGGAAATAGGCACACTCATTAGGAGGCCACAGTTTTGGTGGAAGATGAGGGAGGATTGGGACCAGTGAGGGAGAGGGAGATGCAAAATAATCCCTAGGTTTCTGGGGTCCAGAACTGGAAGAAAAGAAGAGACCTTAGTAAACTGAGCTCCATAGAATTACTGGGTGGGGTGTCCCAAAATAACCCTCTTCATTTTTAAATCGTATAAATTGCAATCAATAGGAATGGCCGATCAGACATATGATTATATGAACATCCCCGTTGGCATTGGAACCTTTACTCCCCCGTTATTATTGCTTCTTAAGATGTGCCTCATTTCTCATAATCAAGTTCGGCTGACGGGATTTAGAGCTTCTGTCATTTAAAATACAATATGACTTGCTTTCCTTGTCATCTGTGTTTCAACAAAACTGCTCTGGTTTTGTTCCCCTGCAGTGTTTGATTTTCATCAAGCAGCTGATGGCATCCAGGAACAGCAGAGACAAGAACAAGCTGGAAAGAAGTATGGGTTTTTTGTCTTTGTTTTTTTTTTGTTTTCGGTGTAGTTGAAGCACATTCATACCCTGATGCTTACATTCTAGGCTAAACGTGCAGGTTCTCTTTAAGCTTTTCTATAATATAAATGTAGGCGGAGAAAAATAGTTTAGATGTCAGAGAAAATCAATAAGATTGTGAAAAGAAACGTACAGGAAACAGCATAAACAGAAAACAGTCCATCCGGCCATAAGAATTGCATCTTGTCTAACTTACACCTTGTTTTGGTTTGTTTTGAAGTCTGGGCACCACAAAAAAGGGCATTGGCCCAGTTTATTCTTCCAAAGCTGCTCGGAGCGGACTCCGGATGTGCGACCTTGTTTCCGATTTCGATGGCTTCTCTGAGAGGTAACTGACGTGTGTTTCACAATGGAAAGAGCAAACGGAATGGGGGAATTTTTAAAACTCAAGATCGCAGACTAGTAAAGTCAGTATTCTACTTGAATAGTGGTTGGCGTGTTTGTTTTATTTAGAGTGTTAGTTATTTTTATTGGATTTTAATTGGTCCTTAATTTCAGATTAACTTTATGAAAATAACATGATGCTATCATAGCAGCACTCCCAAGAAGACAAACCCAAAATTATGTTTGAGGAGAGCCAGATAGTGATCCCGTGATGGGGGGTTAGCTGGTTGCATTTAGTGATAGGTGACATCAAAGGCATCATGGAATCTATCCATTTCCAGACAGTGGTTTGTCTGTACTGTCAGTGCACCTCCACCGGGGATATTAGAGGCTGATTGATAATGGCTGCCTCCATCTCTTTTAAAGGATGTAGACCATCCTTTTTGTTTTATTTATTTTCTTTTAAAATATATTTTTATTGATTTCAGAGAGGGAGAAAGGTAGAAACATCAGTGATGAGAAACATGAATTGGCTGCCTCCTGCATGCCCTCCGCTGAGGATCGAGCCCACAACCTGGGCATGTGCCCAGACCAAGAATCGAACCTTGACCTCCTGATTCGTAGGTCAATGCTTAACTGCTCAGCCACACTGGCTGGGCCATTGCTTTTGTTTTAAACACAGTATAATATAATTAATTCAAACATAAGTCTTATAGTTACAGATTTCAGCTATTTTCCCCCTACATATATATAACCTTGAGTAAAAAATATTTTGAGTGTATCACTTATTCATATGACTAATCTCCTTTATTAAATTTTATTTTTCGGAACGTAACTTTATTTTGGGGGTTAATTTGTTAGGTCACTCATCGACAGAAACCATTTGAATAAAATATTACTCAGAATATGTGAAAGAGAGCTAATGTCTTGATTTTATTGTATTTCTCAGGTTCAAAGTTCTAGCAAACCAGTACAAATCTATATACCCCACTTTGGAAATAGACATCGAAGGGGAATTACAGAAACTGAAGGTAATGCTTTCTGACCTTTTTAATGTCCTTTTAAAAACCTGTTTGCCAAATTGGCATCTAGAGCTTTCATTCATTCGGGCTTTGTGTTAGGAACTGGAATATAAGGGTGAAGAATACATGGAGACTTACAAGTTATACATAAAACAGTTTATAGTATAATAAGTGCCACACAGATATCTGTGAAATATTACAGATAAGAACTGGGAAAGCAAAGTGTTTGCCTTTTTACATCTAAAAGCATGCAGGCCTAAAAGTAGTGGTATGTTTGAGTAACTTCATATGACATGAAACAAAATATTGAGTAGGAAGCAGGGAATAGGAGTAAACTACCTGAAAATAAAGTTAGATAAGTAGGAACCAAACCATAGGTCTTTAATATATATATATGTATATATATATATTGATTTCAGAGAGAAAGGGACAGGGATAGAAAGATAGAAACATCAATGATGAGAGAGAATCATTGATTGGCTGCCTCCTGCATGCCCCCTGCTGGGGGGCATCGAACCTGCAATCCCAGCATGTGCCCTTGGCTGGAATTGAACCTGGGACCCTTTACTCCACAGGCCAATGCTCTATCTACTGAGCTAAACCAGCCAGGGCCCAAATCATAGGTCTGATATTGTCTTATGTGGCTTTGGCCAAGGACTTACACGGGAGATAAGCTTTTATTCTGTAGATAATGAAAAACTACTGAATAATTTTGCGCTGCATAGAGACAATTTATATTATATAAAAGCACTCATAGCAGTGTTGAGGCTAATGAACAAAGGGACAAGGGTGGCACTCTGGAAGCTAACCGGCTCCTTTAGAAGTGATGACAGACAGCGACCATCTCTTCAGAGACAAATAAGGTAATTGGCCAAAGATTAGGCCTAGTTGGCAACTATTAGTTGTTGTGGTGCCTGAATTAGTTAGTGGTCAAGTCTCCTATCTGCTCCACCCTCCATTCCTCCACAGTTTTTGGTGAATTTCAAACTGCTTGCTGTGTATCTGACTATTATTCCTTCTCTCATATAAATAAGTATAAATATCCATTCCAGAACTGAATAGAAGCCTGCCAACTTCATGTGCCATGCTAAAATGGTTGGAGACCTTAGATCTCTCCCCTTACTAAAGTCCTAAAAAATAAAGACCTCCAAGGAACAACCTAATTGGATTTCAGTGTGTTGATGGTTGCTCAGACTAGATCGCCATTTTCTTTTCATTCTTGCTATGCATCAATTGTTTTAACACATTAAGTGCCGGTGACTGACTTGGCGCTTATGTATTATTAGCAACTTGGAAATATTTATGTACTAAAGTATGGATATGGCTTTTCAATTCTATTTTATACACGTTCCATGTGAATGAAAAGTAGATGAATAATAATGAACAGAATTGGGTAAGAAGGTTCTTAATAGGTAGTGTATGTTGAACCAGGTCTTTAAGGAACAAGGGATGTGATGATGGATTGGTCATTATAGGCATTAAAAAAAAAGCCTAAAACAGGAGTAAGCATGCGATTGGAGATTAGAGCCAAGAGGGACCATGGTTTCCTCAGTGGGTAGAGCACACGTTGGGGAACTCATGAATGGAAGTTGGAATTTCCATACTAGTCTGGCGAAATATTTAAACCTCGTTGAAATTAGGTTTTATTGCAGTTATACTTCATGCCATAGGCAGTGGGGCAACTCTTGTTTACACCACATTTTTAATTGAATTATAAAATTAAGCAATATTAATAATGTAATATTGAGAAAATTTTATAATGCTCACGTATAAAATAGTACTAGATATTGCCTGCTAGTAATACCACTGAGGTATTTTACTGTAATGGAATCTAATGGGAGAAGAACATTAGCCATCAATTATTGATGTTTGCATGATTGGCAGTGTCACTGGTGGCCCTCACCACATTTTGAGAATCACATTTTGAGATGCAAGTTTTAAAACTCATGGTTACGTGGCTTATCAATTATTAAATAGTTCACAAAATATAACATTTAATGTAATACACGCAGTCGTTTTCATTTTCTTGAAAGCTGGTTTATGAAGTGAGTACTTGGCTCCTTGAAGGCTGTCATCTTATTTGCAGTGAGGTTGGCCATTGTGTCTCTGCTGCTGTTGAGCTGGTGTCTCTCTCCTGATCCTGGGGATCAGCACGAGAGACCAGAGGTAACCCCAGTGCTGCGGGAGGGTGGGCACATCACCTGCCCCACCTGCATTTGTCAGTTTCCACTGTCGTCAAGTCAAGGAATTCTTTTAAAAAATATATATATATTTTATTGATTTTTTACAGAGAGGAAGGGAAAGGGATAGAGTTAGAAACATCGATCAGCCGCCTCCTGCACGTCCCCTACAGGGGATGTGCCCGCAACCAGGATACATGCCCTTGACCGGAATTGAACCTGAGACCTTTCAGTCCGCAGGCCAACGCTCTCTCCACTGAGCCAAACCGGTTTTGGCCAAGTCAAGAAATTTTTACTCGAATTGGTTATATTGTAAATTTATTAGTATACATTGTAATTGGTTTTTGTCTTTGTATATAGGGCTACATGGAAAGAATTAAACCCATGGTGAAAGACGGCGTGTATTTCCTATATGAGGCCCTGCATGGCCCACCAAAGAAAATCTTGGTAGAAGGTGCAAATGCAGCACTTCTAGATATCGATTTTGGTAAGTGAGATATGACTTAGGGGGAGCAAGACTGAGCCCTAAAGTGCTTCAGATATAAATAATTCACGTTAGCATTAAGGGGTTTTAAACAAGGCTGTTAGCTTGTATACATATTCAGGAGTGGTAGAAGTTTGTCATCTTATGCTAATCTTTTTATTTTTTTTTTTAAGGATATTGTGGAAAACAATACATAGATTAAGTTTTGTTGTTTATTAGAAAAGTCAAGTTAATATTTGGGTCAGTAGATTTGACATTCTGTAAACTGAATTTATTATTTGGTTCATGGTTCAATTCCAGACCTCACTTCCGTACGACTGATCAGATGAATGCTTTGGAAGGATCTTTGTCTTTAATTCAGGCTTTAAAAACAATATCGGGGACTAATATACATTGCTACTAAATTCTGAAGTCTGTGAATCTGCTGAATTAACTCCCTGAGTATGGCACTCTGAGTGGATTTAGAACATTTCCTTTATGTTCAAAAGTTAACACTTAACATCTTCAAACTATTGCCCCATTAGTTTGTTGGTCTTTCCAGCTAAACATGATCGCTCAGGATAAGTCTGCTTGCTCTCAGCTCTTACTAACATTTCATTGGCTTTTGACTCCAAGTAAACCAGTTAAAGAAAGTGCGTTTCTATATAGTAGATATGTATTTTCAGAGAAGAAGAAGAAGAAGGGGGTGAGGGGGGGGAGAGCGAGAGCGAGAGCGAGAGCGAGAGCGAGAGAGAGAGAGAGAGAGAGATCAATGATGAGTGAGAATCATTGATTGGCTGCCTCCTGCACACCTGCACACCAGGTCGAGCTTGAAACCCAGGCATGTGCCCTGACCAGGAATTGACCCATGACCTCCTGGTTCATAGGTCAACATTCAACCACTGAGCCACACCGGCCCAGCATTAGATTGGTATTTTTGATACCCTAATATATATGCCTATCCAATCTGGAAAAAACACAACAAAACATTGTCTAATTAGTGTAGTGAATAATTTTAAGTATGAAGAGGATCTTGGGTTGAGGGCATTCCACTCTTGTCATTTCTGGGATTATTCCTGGAATAGCCATCAAAAGGTAGGAAAATGCTAAAATACCGTACAGTTTTTAGCATACTGTTGTCACTGCAGGTTGCTACTGTATCCTCTTCAATAAAGGGAGTAAAATAAATTTGTTTTAAACTAAAAGGAGAGTGTCCAGGTATATCCATTGTAAGTCTACATGGTAGATTAACACCAGGATTCTGGCATTACATTATTTAGCAGACCATTAGGTATCTACCTTCCAGAGCTGAGTAAGCACATGAGTCTCGGAGCCACTCCAGTGTACACACTGCAGGCATAGCGCTCACCTGTCTTTTACCTCATTACAGACAAAGAATCAGGACCAAAACACTGAGGCTTTGGGAGGGCGGTTACAGTTAGATTCACGTCTATCCAAGACCTAGAGTATAATCCAGTGCAGAATCTTCATAGTAATTCTGTTTTAAGAGAATTTGTATCTATGTGTGCATATTTAATGTTTGTTTCTGTTTTTAGGAACTTATCCTTTTGTGACCTCCTCAAACTGTACCGTCGGAGGAGTTTGTACTGGATTGGGTATGCCCCCTCAGAATGTTGGAGAAGTGTATGGAGTTGTGAAAGCGTACACAACCAGAGTTGGTATCGGTGCCTTCCCTACAGAGCAAGACAACGTAAGCCTCTTAGGGAATCTAATATGAAAGTTTTAAAAGAAAAATTCATGCTTTTCCCTTCATGAATTCTTATTTTCCATGCATTTCACTTAATTTGCCAGACTGATCAGAAGCAACATTATGAAAAAATGTATGCACACATTTATTGTTAGTGGCAGCAAAAAAGGAGGGATTAGAGGGTACTTAAAGGTCATTGTCATTGCAAGGCTGAAGGAAGGCGGGTGTAGGAAGGGCATTGAGATAGTGGAGGCGGAAGAAGTTGTTAAAAATGACAACTGCCTTTCACCAAAGGCTCATTAGGAGACAAGAGTGAAAAAGTGATCTCTGGGCATTGTCTTCTCATGCCAACACTTGCCTGGGGGTGACAGGGACAGATACTGCATATGTGCTCCATACCTATAAGCTCTTTGGATTCTCATAATACCTCCTTCCCCATTGTACACAGTAGGAAGCTGAGGCACAAAGAGCTAAAGTAACTTCCGCTGGCCCACAAACAGGGCTGGAAATCCAACATGACAGCCACCATTTAAAAAATATGTAACTAATAATGTCAAAATATAAGAGGTAAGGAAATGATGGCGTTAATCAGAAAGGTGTAAGTTATGGAATAGAGGTCAGAGATGGGAAAGGTAGGTTGTAGGAAGTGTAACTTAGATCTTTGAGCATTGTTTTCAACCTTAATTCTCTTCTAAAGAGAATTGTGACATCAACAAGTACTTATTAGATGCAAGTTTGCCTTCTGGTTTTCAGGAAAATCATTAAGCTATAGTTGTTTTATGGACAATTGGCTTGTTTTTTAAAAAAATATTTTTATTGACTTCAGAGAGGAAGGGAGAGGGAGAGAGAGAGAAACATCAATGATAAGAGAGAATCATGGATTGGCTGCCTCCTGCAAAGCCCCCATTGGAGATTGAGCTCACAACCCAGGCATGTGCCCTTGACCAGAATCAACCCTGGGACCCTTCAGTCTGCAGGCTGACACTCTATTCGCTAAGCCAAACCAGCTAGGGCTTGGCTTGTTTTAATATACCAATGCAGCATTTATGTTTTTATATATTAACCTAAATTTTGGGAAGTGATCTATATGACATCATAAAAAATATTGGTTTTAAAATAAGGTGAAAAATGAAACCAAAATTGGATCTATTCCAAATAATGCCCCCTTCACATAAAATCCATCATCTCTATAGAAATCTGTCTCCAACTTAGTTATTTTCTGGAAGATATTTATCTCACAGAGACTCTAACTTGTTATCTGATCTTAAGTATAATTGTTCTAGATCGACAGCCTTGGTATCCTAATTGTAAAGTTCTATTTTCTATCGCCTAGGAAATTGGAGAATTATTGCAGACACGGGGTCGAGAGTTTGGAGTGACTACTGGAAGGAAAAGAAGATGTGGCTGGTTGGATCTCGTTTTGCTTAAATATGCTCATATGATTAACGGATTTACTGCGTGAGTTTTCTTAGAAACATTTATTTCAGGAAATAATAGGATAATTCATGACCACAGGTTGAAGTTTTGAAATGCAAACTTGAGGCAGTACCCCAATGCAAAAAATTCTCTCTTTAACTTCTGAAATTTTAGTTCGAGGTAGAAGTGGAATTCTCAACCTTTTCAACCCGAGACCCTTTAATACAGTTCTTCATGTTATGGTGACCCCAACCATAAAATTATTTTTGTTGCTACTTCATAACTGTAATTTTGCTGCTGTTATGAGTCGTAATGTAAATATATGTGTTTCCTGATGTTCTCAGGCTCTACAGCAGTGGTTCTCAAACAGGTCCCAGTTCACAACCCACAGGTTATGATGAGCCGTACCGGCCAGGGCCTGTTTTTCTTTTTAATTATCTAGATAATAGTATTGCCTGCCCCAACCTAGTGTTGTATCTTACTTCCACAAATTTCCCCTTAAAGCTCTGTTTTCCAGTCATTTTGGGGGGAGATGTTGATGTATCAGGAAGACTCCTTGATGAATTTTCCTCAGTCTCCTTTGACAGTATCTGACTGTAAGGGTGAGGGGACTGCACCCAGAGTGAGGAAAGGAGGGTTGCTGGCATAGGTGTGAATATGCATGTATCTCGTGGTCAGCCCTGTGGAACAGTGAGTTCCACTGTCCCATGGCCACAGAATGTGTCCTGTACCCCAGGCATCCGGTCCACAAATATGTGCTAATCATAAGAAAGTTAAACAAGAGGATGTGGGTGAATCAGTGAAAGTCTATTTTCCTTATTAGAAGAGTTACTTACTAGTAGATTATTGAATCATTTTTTTATTGTGAGGAGTACTCCTGAGTATGTTGTCCCGTTGTGTTTTATGTGTATCACGCTTCAAAACAAATTTCTAATCAGTTTTTAGAATTGCTTTGGAGGTTTTAGCTTTTTTAAAAAACATATGTTTTTATTGATTTCAGAGAGGAAGAGAGAGATAGAAACATCAATAATGAAAGAATCATTGATTGGCTGCCTCTTGCATATTTCTTTTTTTTAAATATATTTTATTGATTTTTTACAGAGAGGAAGGGAGAGAGATAGAAAGTCAGAAACTTCGATGAGAGAGAGACATCGATCAGCCACCTCCTGCATGCTCCACAGTGGATATGTGCTCGCAAGCAAGGTTTATGCCCCCAATCGGAATTGAACATGGGACCTTTCAGTCTGCAACCCGACGCTCTATCCACTGAGCCAAACCGGTCTCGGCTTGCATATTTCTTTAACACTGGGGATCGAGCCTGTGACCCGGGCATGTACCCTGACTGGGAATCAAACCCTGACCTTCTGGTTCATGAGTGGATGCTCACCCCCTGAGTCATGCTGGCTGGGAGGAGCTTTTTAGCTTTGTATGAATTTTCCTTTACTCTCTCATCACGTTAGATGTTAGAGCCTTTAAGAATTTGCTGTTTTAACATTGTCTTTTCTTCCAAAATTAGGTTGGCACTTACCAAATTGGATATTTTGGACATGTTTACAGAAATTAAAGTTGGAGTGGCTTACAAGTTAGATGGTGAAATTATACCTCATTTCCCAGGTATTGTTTTTAGGCTGTGTTTAAATAATATTTTTAGGTGTACATATTAGCGCAATTTCATAAAGCTTCTCTGTATGATTTATGATATATAGCCACATGGTTATCATGCCCTGCGAACAGTGCAAGTATATTCACTTAATATTGGCATCTGTTGCCTAGTTGCTCTGCATTTGGGTGTTGGATTGCTGCTAGCAAAATAAAACATAGGAGTGAGGAAAGAAACGTGTCTTTTCTGAGCCCTGCTATGCTGCTCCTGAATCTCAGCTTTCTTATCGATGTAGGCAGGCCTCTGTCCCTTGCGAAATGTGGGGCAGGAGAGAGAGCCCTGCCTGAGCCTCAGCTTTCCTGCCCTCTGCTGTGGGAGATGAGATTCTCGTTAGGATCTGCTGCCGGTCTTGCCTTTCACACTTGTCTGAGCTGATGAAAGGCAGAACCGGCAGCAGATTCTAAAGAGAATCTTTCATTGTCTTTCTCCAGTTTATGAATGGCATTCATCGAGAGCCGTCTGACCCATTGTTCCCATGTGCCCATTTCTCAATGCTTCAGATACTGCCAGCGCTGTGTTTGCACCAGCGGGCATCCCAGTCCCCTCCTATGAAAGTTTTTTTGTTTTTTTGAAAATATATTTTATTGTTTTTTTACAGAGAGGATGGGAGAGGGATAGAGAGCTAGAAACATCGATGAGGGAGAGACATCCATCAGCTGCCTTTTGCACGTCCCACACTGGAGATGTGCCCACAACTAAGTTACATGCCCTTGACTGGAATCGAACCTGGGACCCTTCAGTCCGCAGGCCGACGCTCTATTCCCTAAGCCAAACCGGTTTCGGCTCCTATGAAAGTTTTAATAACTGCCACAGGCCAGAGACGATCCGCACTCTGTCTGACACCACTGATGGGCCTCCCTGCCTGCCGCTGGCCATGACCCAGCTCCAGGACCCCACTTTAGAGCCTTCTTCCTCACTCCACTCCTGGCACCAACTGTCTTCCATTGCATTCCTGGGGAAACAGACTTGATGTAGAGATTTGCGTGCGGGTGGTTTATTCGTAAGTGCTCTGAGCAGCAATGTCTGGGAGAGAGTGAGAGAAGCAGGCTTAGGCAGAGGGAGAAGTTGGACTGCAAAGTGGCTGCATAAAAGGCCCTCAGCTGGTCCCATGGGTGACCCTTCAGCATTGTCCCAAATTAAGGTGCGTGGCCTGGTCCTTGACATCCCCCTATAGGAAGCTCGGGCAGTGGCTGCTCCAGATGTCAGCTCGCTTCGGTGGAGGGCAGCCCGGGCACATCCTGACCAGGCGCTGTGGCAGGCCGTCCTCCCACCGCTGAGGGAGCGCCTGTGTCAGTCCTGAGGGGGGAATCTGAACATAGTTCGGCATCCACCGTACGATCTCTGGGCAAAAGGACTGGCCTGATTTTAGTCCACTTTCAGCTTCTCCGAGAGGATGCGGAGACAATAGTTTGGTGAGACGAATGAAGGCAGTCCCATCTAAGCTTTGGCACACAGTCACAGACACGAGAGATTTCCCAGATGAGAACAAGGATAGCCTTCTTTCCGGGAGCCTGCGGACATTCCACAGATCATGAAACCAGTAATCCACCTGCTTACAGTACATAATCCTGTGTTGCTGTAGAAATATTTTTGATTATAAAACTCCACCCCAGGTGCACTGTTTCTCCTTCCTAAACTCTGAACATTTCTAATTGCAAAATAACATCTGGCTTCAAAGATTTTAATAAGAGATGGTGCAACTATGAGATACCAAAAAGTTGTTGGACAGTAGGCACTGTACAGCATGAACTAATATACCCTCTCTCTAACTTGCAGCAAACCAAGAGATCTTAAATAAAGTTGAAGTTCAATATAAGACTTTTCCAGGATGGAACACAGACATATCGAATGCAAGGACGTTTAAAGAGCTGCCTGTGAACGCACAGAATTACGTTCGATTTATTGAAGATGAGCTTCAGATTCCAGGTAAATAGAAACAGTTTACGAACAACCATCTTTGCTTTCTCCACTTTTGACTGGACTGTCTACCTTTGAAACAGGATAAAAGATTATTATTCATAGAGCACTTGTGATTTGCATAGATTCCCAGGAAGAAATAAAATAATTTTATTCTCTAGAGTAAATATCATCTTTCTCTAATCATCTTTCTCTAATCCTTCATGTGCCTAAAGACAATAGATTCCTCTCACCATTTTTGATCCTGTCTTAATTCTGTTATTCTGCTTTTCACCCTATGACATTGATTCTTGTTTCCTTCTCCCTCTTAAATCACTTCCTTTGGTGTCTTCATTACCTCCAAAAATAGTGTGTGGTTTTTTCCTTTGGAGTTAACCCACCATTGAGAATTGGAGGAGTTTCCTGACTAGATATTAGAAAATAACAGGTACACACCGAAACTGGTTTGGCTCAGTGGATAGAGCGTTGGCCTGGGGACTGAAAGGTCCCAGGTTCGATTCCAGTCAAGGGCATGTACATTGGTTGCAGGCACATCCCCAGTAGGGGGTGTGCAGGAGGCGGCTGATCAATGTCTCTCTCTCATTGATGTTTCTGGCTTTCTGGCTTTCTATTCCTTTCCCTTCCTCTCTGTGAAAAATCCACAAAATACTTTTTTTTAAAAAAAAAAAAAAAAGAAAAGAATAGGTACAGAAGATAGGAACTCTAGTTTGAAAAAATGTAAAAGAAGAATAAAGAATAAAAAAATGTCAACTGGCCAGAGGATTAGGCATAACCAAGTTATGGCTGAGACTAGCTATGTGAAGTCTTGGTTTTAACACATTGCTTTTTCTCTTTTATTTGCATGGATGAGGATCTGAGAGACAAAAACTGAAGTGGGTGGGAGCTATCCTCCATATAATCTCTCCTGATTTTTCATCTCAAACATGAATTATGTTTTCCATATTGCTACCTGCCCCTTCTAGTTTGTCAGATTCAGTCAAATCACCCTTAGTACAACATTGTTTAAAATGTAAACAATGACTTTAACAATGATTCTGTAAAATTCATAAGATTTGCCCAGTAGGTGCAGATGATTAGAGAGATACCTATAGGCTGGTACAATAGGCAATTCCTAAGGCTGTGCAAGTTAACACAGTGTTCTCTTCCAGAAAGTTCTACTTTTATGAGATATAAAAGGTACTGTGACACTTCAGTGTCATCTTAGCATCATCCATTCATCAAAGGGGCTTATCTTTTCTAGTTATTAGGGACTTAATCAAAGGTTCTTTAGGTCTCTGCTGATTTGGGCTAATATTTTTTATCTTAATTATTAAATTATTAAATGTTAAAACAGGAACTGGTAAAACAAACTTCTCTGTGCTGGATCTCACCTACACATCCTAATGGTTTAGAAATTGGCACCATCTGCTACAGAATAGAACAAAAGGGAACGAAAGTCACGTAGGGCAAAATTAAATGGTGACAATGAGAAAAGGGGGGTGGGGAACCTCTTATCCCAAGGATTCAGCATTATAAACGAATTAAGTCAATTCTTGTACTTTATTTTCCTCTCTCAGTTAAATGGATTGGTGTAGGGAAGTCCAGAGAGTCTATGATTCAACTCTTCTAAGGATTTCCAGTTCCACAAGATACACTCCTTGAGAAGGGGACAAAGGACTTTCTTAACTATATCGTTATGATCTACAAGCTTCAAGAATAAAGACATTGACGTTGTAAGCCCTATAGTTGTTTCCAGTCTTTAAGATGGATGGCTGGTGTGAGGTAAGCTTCGGCATATTCCAGTGTCAGCTTCCTTGGCTGGCACAACTGCCGAAATCATCTGTTGCTCCTGCTGCTCATGGTGCCACATTTTCTTTCATGTTTAGTAATAGTATAATCCATGTTGTTTGAAACCCAAAATAGAATGACTTTCATTGTAGTTTTTCTTTATTCTCGTCCTTGTGTGTTTCATAGGTTTTACCTCTATTCATGGTAAGAACAATAAATGCAGTTTTGCACAAATATTTTTACATTCTGATTTTTCAGTTCTGTCATTGTAACCTTCGCTGTTAGAAAAAAGGATGAGAGGAGTTCTGTAAACTTTTGTAATGCTATGAATTCTGTTTAAATTGTGAACTGTTTCTTTCGGCTAAGACCATTGCGAATTCGAGCTTTGGCGGGGGGCGTGGAGGGGGGCCTGATATATTCATGGGTCCTTTAATTTGTACAGAACACAAAACTTATTTCTCTCTATAAATTATTTAATACATTGAACAAATGTTCAAAGAGATAAGGTGTTTGCTAATACAGTACTCTTCATGTTAAAAAAAAGTCATTAAAAGAACTATTGTAATATTTGGTGAATATTTTCTTTAATATCAGATATTGAATCTGAAATGAATTGGTTTCCTGTTTTACCTTACCATTATTTTTAAATCTAGTGCATTGTTTTTTTTCAACATTGTGCCTGCCAATATGCCTACAGAATCATCTGTAAGTGTCCATATGAACCCAAATTGTTGGTCATGCCTTTATTTCTCTTTTCATGGGAAAAAAATAAAAAAGAGGTATTATTTTAACAATTAGGCTTAACATATTGTGTTGTAGATTATCCTTCAGTGAACTATCTTGAATGTTAAATTAGGTGCCATTTAAATTTATTTTATTATTCCATCAATAGCTGATTAAAAAGAACCAGATATTTCTAATATACTTGTATTGTGTTTTTGTTCCAGCAAGAGAAGTAGTGGTAATACTAGTGTATAAGAAGGAGCTTTATTCTTGCTGTGTGGGGAAGAAGGTGGGGAGAAAGCAAGAACAGAATCTTTGAAAACATATTTAAATACATTTTATCCTCACTAGATCTATTTTTTATTAATACTTAGTTCAAGAAACATATTAAAGTAACAGCCGCCTTGTTGGATTTAAAAAATATATATATTTCTTTATTGATTTCAGAGAGGAAGGGAGAAAGAGGTATAGAAACTTCAATGATGAGAGAGAATCATTGATCGGCTTCCTCCTGCACTCCCCGCACTGGGGACTGAGCCCGCAACTCAGGCATGTGCCCTTGGCCGGAATTGAACCTGGGACCTTTCAGTCTGCAGGCTGACGCTCTATTCACTGAGCCAAGCCAGCTAGTGTCGCCTTTTTGGATTTAGTAAGTAAAAAGGATAGTACAGATGATCTTATAAAGCCTGCTGCTGATCAGTAATGATCTTTATATAAAATAAAAATTTATACTTGGTACATAATAACTAATGTTTACTTATTTTAATGGAAGTTGACTTGGCTTTTATTGCTTTTTGCTTTTTCATCTTCCTACTTGGACTTTAAATTAGATTAGCTGACCAGATATGTAAGCTTCATTAGAAGTAAGCATGTTTTTTGTGTGTTTAAATATATTTTTATTGATTTCAGAGAGGACAGGAGAAGGAGAGAGGAAAATAACAAATATGAGCTGAAATCGGTTTGGCTCAGTGGATAGAGCCTCGGACTGTGGACTGAAAGGTCCCGGTTCGATTCCGGTCAAGGGCATGTACCTTGGTTGTGGGCACATCCCCAGTAGGGGGTGTGCAAGAGGCAGCTGATCGATGTTTCTCTGTCATCGATGTTTCTAACTCTCTTTCCTCCTACTCCCTTTCTCTCTGTAAAAAATCAATAAAATATATTAAAAAAGTACATATATGAGAGAGAATCATTGATTGGCTGCCTCCTGCACACCCCCTTCTGGGGATCGAGTCTGCAACCGGACATGTGCCCTTGGCCAGAATGGAACCCGAGGTCTGAGGTCCACAATCCACACACCAGCTGGGGCAGGAGTGGTAACTCTGTACAAAGACTTTCAGTAAGTTCTCCCCCCGTCTCACATCTCACTACAGTCCTGTGTCTTTCCTGGGTTTCTGCATCCCGAGCATCTCTAGAGCCTCCCTCCTAGGCCACATCCCCAGTTCTTTCTTCTCTCAGTGATGCAGTTACCGAGGGGATGCCATTATATTCCTACCTGGCTCCACGTAGAACCCCTGCACTAAATGTAAGACAGTTTACCAGCACCAGCCGCAAGACTGGAAGTGGGGGGCTGGGTGTTGATTCCCTGCCCTGGGTTGACCAACTTAATCTGGAAAGAACTTGCACCATGTAAATATTTTAGGATTCTAATCATTGGATACACATGGAAATTAAAAGTAGTTCTGCCCGGCTAGTGTGGCTCAGTGATTGAGCTTCAACCTATAAACCAGAGGCCACGGTTCAATTCCCGATCAGGACACCTGCCCAGGGCATGCAGGAGGTAGTCAGTCAATGATTCTCTCTCATCAGTGGTGTTTCTCTCTCCTCCTCTCCTTTCCTCTCTGAAATCAACAAAAATGTATTAAAAAGAAAAAGTAGGTCTGTTATCATGGTTTTAGTCTAAAAGAGTCATCTAAAAATGCCAGATATTGTTGTTTTCAAACGCCATAGCTATTTTGGTTTTTATTTCAGTACCACCCCTCTTCACTACAGTAGAACTCTGGCAGTGAGTTGATTGGTCGGCGATTCTTTGAAATCGTGCCTAATTTCTGGTCCCAATCTGGAATATAAAACAAATTAATGATTTACTTTAGGACTACTCATTCCTAAATTTTAACTCACTGTCATTTCAACAGCAATTGTATACAGTAACAAAACTTAGGGGATTTAAGACAAAGGAATGTGAAAAAGGACTTAGTCAAAGGGTTATTTTTATTTTATTTATTTTTTAATATACTTTTATTGATTTCAGAGATGAAAGGAGAGGGAGAGAAAGATAGAAACATCAATGAGAGAGAATCACTGATTGGCTGCCTCCTGCACGCCCTGCATTGGGGATTGAGCCCCCAACCCAGGCATGTGCCCTTGACCGGAATCGAACCCGGGACCTGTTAGCCTGCAGGCAGATGCTCTATCCACTGAGCCAAACCAGCTAGGGCCAAAGGATTATTTATGTGGCTTAATCTCTGGTTCGTAATACTAAGTTATGCAAACATGTAATGGAAATAAATCACAAATTTGCATTTTGACTTCCTAATTTGAATTTCCCCCAAACCCTTTAAACTTTCCATGATAAATGGGCCACATTCTTTGTATCAAACTGAAGTTGTTGCCATCCCTAAATTCATACCCATTGGCATTTTCCTATCTTATAGCCTCTTGTCTATAACCACGAAGAGTTCTGCTTATGTAAAGGAGAGCTTGGGTAGAAGACAGCAATCATTGCATCTATGCTTAATGAATCAAAAGACCAGAGTGTTTCACCTGATGGTGTGACTTAGTGTCTGAGTGTCTTCGACCTATGAACCAAGAGGTTACTGGTTCGATTCCCGGTCAGGACACATACCGGGTTGCAGGCCCAATCCCCCATGGAGGCATGCAGGAGGCAGCTGATTGATGTTTGTCTCTCATCAGTGTTGCTATCACTCTCCCTCTGCCTTCCTCTCTCTAAAAATCAATAAAAATTTTTTTTTTAAAAAAGACCAGTATTTCAATAACAGTGTTGTAAAAAGATTTTGTATGTACAGTGCTATGCTCTGTATTAGGTGTTTTGCTTACATTAACGCATATTCACAGTAACCTTCAAAGACCCATTGATATTACCACCATCTCAAATAGATTAATTAATGTGCCCAAATTTACAGGACTTGGATTATCAGGCCGCTAAGTCCCTAAACATGTCACAGTTTATTCTACCTCCCATAGCACTTCAACAGCATTTAAACAAACAAACATTTCTTGCTATTTAGAAAAAATAACATTTCATTCACCCAGAGAGTACAACTAAAACTGCCATCCCTGGAGGATTTTTAAAATCTAATTTAAGTGTGATCCTGTATGTAACTCATAACCATTTAACTTCTCAAGGCTTGCTATGGAGTTGAACAGCAACTCTTGACCTTGAAAAAATTACCAAGTATTCCAGGGACATAAATCAAAGTAGTCTAGAAGTGGCAGCCTTAGAGATCCTCATTGTAGAAGTTACAATGGAGCTGAATTATACACAGTTAGCCAGGCAAATCCAGCAGTAAATGTTCTCAGGACATTGTGACTTTCAATTTAGTGAATATATATGCCCACAGTGAATGCTATCAAACCTGAAATACGAGCATCTGATACAGATCTGGGGGTGGAAGGAACATGGGAAATGATTTTTCAAAATGTTCACACCATTTGACAAGGTGAAATTACAGTTCATATGGATTTGGGGAGGTGCCTTCTTTGAAAGTCATCATTGAAAACTAAAATGAAGCTGAGCTGGTATGGCTCAGTGGTTGAACATCAGCTCATGAACCAAGAGGTCACTGGTTCAATTCCCAATCAGGGCACATGCTTGGATTGCAGTCCCTAGTAGGGGGCCTGCAGGAGACAGCAGATCAATGATTCTCTCTCATCCTTGATTTTTCTCTCTTTCCTTCTCCCTGTCTCTCTGAAATCAATAAAAAAATTATAAATATTGAGAATGAGTAGAGTTCCTCAATAATATATCTTCATTCCTGAAGTCTCTACGAGGAGCTAGGAAAGGAGGAAGATGTCCTTGGCTGAGCTCATCTCATTAT
>PVJN01021094.1:0-35122 GCA_004026805.1 Lasiurus borealis
GATACTTTTTTTAAAACTCCTTTCAACTATCTGGTCACTGCCCAGACAAACAGTAAATATGCTTGTTAGTATTGAACAACCCCATGAACACAAGGGGGATCCCCAAAGAGGGTTCCCTAAAAGATACTGCCCTCCAAGATTCAGAGCCACACCCAAAGACAACCATAAGACAGACACAACTCCCTTGAGTGCTAGCAAGGGTCACTGGGTCCCTTGTTGCAAATGAGCGCAGCCCACATTTCTGTCCAGCTGAATGTGGGGGCTCCAACCTGACAATTGCAAAACCAAGTTCTCAGGACACAAAATGAGACAAACAAGAGGCAAATGCTGTCCTTGGGAGAAAAAGGATCAATAACCATTGTCTTTTCTGGCCAATCTGAACTTCAAAACAGAGGGACAACGTGAAATTTTACCTTCCTCTCTCCACCAGGCACCACAGAAAGAGACTTCGGTGAGCTGACTTCATTCAGTAAGAACTGGCATCTTTGCCAGCTCCTGCCAGTTTCCCCAGGGTGCTGTCTGTTGGCTCCAGAGCGAGTGGGGTGTGCCAATGGGTTTCTTCCTGGTAACCAGAAACTGCAGAGGAAGAAAAACAACTTTACCTCTACTCTTTATAGTGAGACCCCTTTTTCCCTAGGACAGTGGTCAGCAAACTGTGGCTCTCGAGCCACATGCAGCTCGTAAGCTACAGTTTGCCGACCACTGACCTACACTCTCAATTCCAATAATTACAGGCTGTTGTTGTTCCTTGTGATTAAGCCCCTATCCAGGGGTCGGCAAACTCACTGCTCTCGGCTACTTCATAAGTGGATAAGCCTGTCCAGGTTAGAAGTTTTCCACTGTGGCCTGAAGATTACCTTTGGAGAGGTTCATCAACTAGTTCAGCCTTAAAACAATATTTAATTCACACTGGCCTCGGTCCAGCTTAAATAGGACCAGGTTCAACCCCTACTCAGACACCTAAGTCAGGCCCACTCTGGTTCCTATGCTGCACCCAGTCCTACTCTGGCCAGTTTCAGACCCAGCCTGAAAAAGAGATGCTCAAAGGCTGAAAGCTCATGATGCAAAAGCTGCAGGGAGCTAGGGTCCAAGAAGGCCTTACCCATGACCTCCAGAGGCCACAGGATAACAAAGAGCGCCGGGGGCTCACAGATACCTCCATGCGGCTGCTCACTGCTGCTGGGGCCTGGTGGGTGGGGGTGGGGGATCTCCTTTGGTTTCCTGTCCTGATACCAGAACTTTTTTTTTTTAATGAGGTATATTAAAAATGTTAAAGAGTTCATTTGAGCACAAATCAATTCCATCCAAGCAGCACCAAACTGGAAGTGGTCTGAAGCATTCCATCTACAAGACCTTAGGGGGAGACTCTTATAGAGAAGCCATGGACACAAATTTGGCAAATTATGGATTAGCAACAGCTGAAAGCCTAGTTGCCTGCTTGTGATTGGTTGTCCTGATGTCTTGATTTTGTAACCTTGGGGCATTTACAGGCTTAGATTTGGGTTTGCTTACACAGGCGTGGACCGGCATTAAGACCACGTGGCTCTCACGGCCTCCTTGTGTAATTAATTTAACGTTGTTAAGGAAGGATGCTTATTTCCTCTTACAGATAAGGATATTGAAGCCCAAAGAGGTAGAGTGACTTGCCCAAGGTCACACAGCAAGCCCCAGGTTGCCCGATTCGAAGTCAGGAGATACTCCATGAGAAATACACCACCTCAGTGTCAACAAGACGATGGCCTCTCCCAAGCTAGGAGGGTAATGCAGGGGGACATGGTGACATGCGGGTGAGCTACAGAGAATCCAGGTCAGTGGCTGAATTGGATCCAAGAGCAGCCCCTTCCCTCAGGACCTCCCAGGACCCCATGAACAACGTGCAAGAAGGCTGCCCTCCTTTACTCTGGCCTGGCCTTTCCCACCAGCAGTGACACTGAAGCTCAACCCTGGCTTTTCTTTCTTTCTTTCTTTCTTTTTTATATATTTTATTGATTTTTTTTTACAGAGAGGAAGGGAGAGAGTCAGAAACATCAATGAGAGAGAAACATCGATCAGCTGCCTCCTGCACGCCCTCTACTGGGAATGTGCCCGCAATTGAGTTACATGCCCTTGACCAGAATCGAATATAGGTTCCCTCAGTCCTCAGGCCGAGGTTCTATGCACTGAGCCAAACCGGTTTCGGCCTGGCTTATTTTTAAGGCTCAGGATTTTTTGAACACCTTCTTCATGAAAATAAGCTGTAGGAAAAAGTTCACCATGTGCTCTTTAGAAAGCCTGCACCCAGAATAGATGTCTGCATGCTTAGATGTCACCAACAGAAGCCTGCTGACTCCTAGTAAGACAAAGCAACAATGACAAGGTGTCTACAAAATGTCTGGTAAGTAAGGAAAGACACAGGTTTTGAGAAGAGCGCTGGTAAGTGGGAATGGGTCTAAATTCTAGAGGAGTTCACCAAATAGAACAAACTGAGATGTGTTTGGCCTGAAACAGGAACGAAGGGAAGCTGGGACACTGGTCACGGGACCGGAAAGCCACCTCAGATATCTGAAGGGCTCCCATGCCCAAGAGGGGCAAATTATGCTGCACGTGTCTTCCAAGGACCGGGCTGCCAGTGACAGGACAAGCTGGGCAGGACAGTGCAGAGATTAAGAACACGGGCTCTTAAATCCTTTCTCTACCACGGATACAGCCTCAGTTTCCCCATCTGGTGGAAACCTCAGCACCCATCCCATCGGCTGTGGTGAGCGTTAATCAGATCATGAATCGTAAGGGCTTATCGCAAGGCGTGACACCGTTAAGTCCTCCACATAATGTCCTCTGTCATCCTTGCCATTTGGAGGAAGTAAGTTCTTTGTCCTGAAAGGTATTCAAGCTGCAGCTGATGATCACTGAGCCATGGGGCTGTGTGGGGAAAGAGATTCTCCCGTTAGACAAAGGGTCGGATTAGGTGACCTTAAGTTGCCTTCCATTCTTGGCTTTCAGAGCCTTTGTTGCATTGAAACTGAGGTTAATGTGGAGTCCTCTGAGGGGCTATCCCCTTGCGGGCCCCGGCTGCGGGCGGCTTGGGTGTCCACCTTTGTACGTGCAAATCCTTGCTGTGGAGCAGGGTCTGGAGAGCTGCACAGTCCAGAAAGCAAAGCCTCTTTTGCTCGGCAGCTGCATTCCTGGAATTCCCAGGATTCCAGTCCCTTTCCTCCTCACACTGCAAGCATTAGGTTCTCCTGGGGAGGACAAAGAGGTCACTTTCCAAACCACGTTGGCTCCCAGGCTCTGATCTGAATAATTCAGCTCATCCACCGTGAGGACACCAGTTGGGCTGATCTCAAGCCCTTTTGACAGGAACGGTGCTGATTTAGGCTAACAAGGAGTCATTGTTGGAGAGGGAGAATGGCATCCTCGCTTCTTTGGTGAGCAGAACCAGGTATGGGAACAACAAAACAAAAAAATCCAACTAACTCACTGCAGCTGAACCCAGTGGCAGCCAAGGGCCTCCCCAAATTCCCTCCTGAGCAGGACCAAGCCTCTGAGGAGGAGGAGGAGGCATTGATTGGGGATTGCTACAAATTCGGCTTTACTGCCACTGCCTTTATAACCACAATATAAAGTGACTCCCACCACGCAGTGAAGATAAGCTCTTTAAAGAAAATATAAAAGCATTAGCTTGGCAATTCACCCAAACCTCATCATGCACTATAGACATTTTTGAAGTTTAACAAAGAAAAGCACATCATTAAAGAATACTGCTCTATCACCATTCTTATGCAAATCCTTCCAGATAGTTGGGTGGAAAATTCCATCTAACACGCAGCAAGAAATAAATGTTGCAGGGTGGAAATTTCAGCTATACTGGGTGCATCTATCACTTGTATAATCCAAACTACGGTATGTGCACAGACTACAGAATTAGTATTGATCCATTCACCATGTAAACAGCAAGTACTTTATATTATTACTTGAAATAGCATGCTATCACAATTTCTATTTCCTCCTTCTATCTTAAATAGAAGTGTTGCACATTAGTCCTTTCCTTCATGTACTTTTTTGCACAGCTATCTAACTACGGTGTTCGGTGTGGTGCTGAGTTTCCTGCAGACATCTGCAGTATTAGCATTAAAGCACTTCATTTTTAAAGTCGTCCCTGATGGAAGACACTACAACTTTCATTTACCCAGAAACCTGTTTTCCAGAGCTTCTCTAAGCAGGCATCTCTCTCTCTCTCTCTCTCTCTCTCTCTCTCTCTCTCTCTCTCTCTCTCTCCCTCTCCCTCCCTCCCTCCCTCCCTCACACACACACACCATCTTTTGTTTGCTGAGACTTTCATCATCTGTATGTACCTCAAGCCCACACCTCCCTTCAATAGGACAGGCCCACCAGGTCTCTGGAGCTCTCGGGCAGAGGAAACAATATTTGCCAAGGCTGAAAATGTATTTGATTTTAGAATGACTTGCTCTGGAAGCTCAAGACTTGACTCTGTGTTGCATTGTTCAAATGTCTGGGTGCATGAAGAACAATTACTTCTGCTGTTTGAAAGGATATAAAAGCAGAGCAAGGGTGGGCCTTCTCCCGTCTTTCCGATCCTGCACTCCACAGCATAACAGCAAGTTGGACCGGGTTCCAAATCCTGAAGGGTCCATTTTCACTCAAATGGCCCACGTGTGTCATGATTCATGTTCTCTGGTGGCCGTGGCATCCCCTGGGCACGGCATGCATCCCAACCAGTGCACAGTGCCTCTCTGACTCTTGACATGCTTCACAAAATGCACACTGCGTGCAACTTAACCAGGTTTCCAGTGTCTCCGAGCTCAGCCACAGCCTTGGTCAGGACACATGCCATTTCATTTCTGTCCATCGCAGCCGTAGCCTGCCACAGAGCCAACTCTCATGAGCATATGGAATGCCCCTTTAGCACCAAGTGGCTTATCACCATTGTTCACTTTAGTCAACATGAGGAACCTACAAATCTTCATCTGAAGAGAAAAAAAAAAAGACAGAAAACTGTGGCTTCGTTTAATGGAGAGAAAACACCTGAGACCAGCTGAGCACTTGAGCCACCATCCTTATGTCCAAATGCCTTTCAATAAATCTAAAGGAAATAATAACTAACGAAATACTTTCAATTCTTAATAGATGGTGGCTTTGTTGCCAGACAAGACTGCGGCAAACCCAAACAGATGAAGTTCTGAAATTGGAGCATGTGTGTTAAATATTCAAAGAGTAAGGATGTATGGAGGAACGGTACATCTAGTTCTGTCTCTAATAAATCTCCAAGTTTTGTTTCTTGACACCAGCTATGCAATCTCTCAAACGCTCAGTTGTGTTCACAATGCAATGTTCTATTCGCCTCCCTAGGAAGAGCTTCTAGAAGTAGGACCAGGTTGAAGACATGCACATATACACTCTCCCTTCTTGGATAGTACATTTGAGGTGCACTGTAAAACCTCAGAGCAGTGGATCAGATTGTTTCAACAGGGACCATGTGATGTTTGAGGGAAATAAAATAAATTAATTAACTTATAAGATAAAAGCAGCAACCTCTGTTGGTCACCTCTCCATTCTGCCTTTGTTGTGAATAATACCGATTTTGACCAGGTAACCACCATTCAAGAGAAGGTGACCCTCTCCCCAGCTCAGGGTAAAATCCTGAACAAGTAGTAATTCATTGAACTAATCCCATTCTCTTTGCAGAGACTGGTGCTGGGATGGGCGTTCTGACAGAGGAGACATGAGGCAAGCGGGTACGGGGCTTTGAGGAAGGTTTCCTCACTCTAGAAAAGAGATTTGATGAAGAGCCCACCTGCAGTAAGAACATTGTGTAATGTTGAATCAGCATGTGACCCTGAACCACAGCAGCCATATTGTGAAGATGCAAAGAGTCTTGATCCTTGTTGAGCTGCTAAATTAACCAACCCTGAAACAGTCCTGCCTTGGATTTCTTGTTTAAAAAGATAATTATTCTCATAGTCAGGGTTCTTGATACTATAATCAAAAGCATCATGGCCCCAGCTGGTTTGGGTCAGTTGGTTGAAAGTCATCCCATGAACCAAAATATCGCCAGTTCGATTCCAAGTCAAGGCTGTGGGTTTAATGCCTAGTTGCAGTGTATATAGGACGCAATGGATTCATGTTTCGCTCTCTTTCTTCCTCTCCTTACCTCTCTATTCAAAAAATCAATAAAAGCATATTTTTAAAAATAAAGAAAAAAATAAATGACAACCAATTTTTTTTAAAAAAGCATCATGACTGCTACAGGTAAATTATTGACCTGTATAGATTATACTATTGAAAGAAAATTAATTAGAAGAAATGTTGAAAGGAAATTAGAAGAAATATTTTAATATCACTATTCGTCCTTTCTCTGTAATAGAACTGTCAACCAAATTCACCATCGAAATGACAGATCGAAACACATGAGTGCAATTGGCACCAGCAAGAGTTTTATATATATAGAATCAACTTGCTTAATTAGACCTGCTTTCTGATTTAGCTAATCTTTTTCCAGCCCAATGGAAGCACCCCAACTTCTCTTTCAGGTAAAATTGTCAGCAACACAGCACTGGTTTAGAACTGGCTGGAAATATCAACACAAAGCAGATTATTATTGTAGATCACTCAGGGAGAACAAAGGGTAAAATATTTAACTGTGGCCAGGTTTGACTCTATTCTGCACAGTGAGAAAACCTGAAGTCATTTTCAAGGTCCACCATTTCTTACTTCTTTTCAGTCGGGTCAAGTTTCTAAGCTTTCTAAATCTCTGTTTTCTGGCTAATATGAAGAAAATAGGATTCCACCAAGTCTAACTACCTACTCCAAGACTTATGTGAGGATCAAATGAGATGAGGCATGGGAAAATGCTTCACAGACATTTGGTTAAATTGTAAAATGTTTCTGCCAAAACCAGTTTGGCAGTAGATAGAGCGTCAGCCTGCAGACTGAAAGGTCCCAGGTTCAATTCTGGTCAAGGGCATGTATCTTGGTTGTGGGCACATCCCCAGTGGGGGGCGTGCAGGAGGCGGCTAATCATTGTCTCTCTTTCATCGATGTTTCTAGCTCTCTATCCCTCTCCCTTCCTCTCTGTAAAAAATCAATACAATATACATATATTTTAATTATAAAATGTTTCCACCTGGCTATAAAGCAAGCCATGTTCCTGGGCTGAAGAAATTCCAAGAAGGCTAGTCACCAGAGAGAGGAAGCTGGGTGTTGCTATGTGACGTCATTACCCAGCACCCACAGCCACCGTTTCCCAGCCTGGGCTGGGCTGTGGGTCACATTTTGCACCATGGGATCTCAGCAGCGATGGCTGTGATTTGGTGGGCTTTAGCTCCAGGGTGGTGGTGGGGCCTGTGTCTCACTTGGGGGAAGCTGAGTCTTGCTTTGTGGGCACCAGGTCTTTTCTCTGTAAATGGCCAGTGCACATCACAGCAGTTCCTTCATTGAGTGTCTGCCCCCTGGTGGTCAGTGCATGTCACAGTGACCGGTCAGATAGTTGGACACTTAGCATATTAGCCTTTTATATGGAGAGATGTTGAGAAATGACCCTCCACTCGCTTTCTCATGTTGTACCCTTGCCCCAGATGAAACTCTTCATTGAAATGGGAACACTCACATATCTGAGCAGGCATGAGTTAATATTGCTCTAAAAATAAGAGATGCCCATGAATCTTATCACTGAGTACCGTGGCCAAAGAAAGAATAATTCATGATGACCTAATAACCAGAATCTGCCCAGAAAGAGCACATGTGCTCCAGCTAGTGTTACCACAGAGCTTCAGGAAGGCCTCTGTAAAGAGAGAAAGAACCCATTACAATACAGACCCCAGAGCTTCACAGCTTTGGGAAATAAAGACCTCACTCCATAATAGCAGATTCCAAGATTGCTCAGGGACATCAACCACTGCTTTCTTCTGAGAGAATCTCCTGCAGAAGCAATTCAGGTTGAAGAGGGGGAGGAGCCTGTACCCCACCCACTCAGTCCACACCCCACTGCTGGCCCTGAGTCCTTTCCCCTGAATCACCAGGTCTCCCTGGAGTTGTTTTAGAAAGGATGATCTATACCAAGGATGAGGGGCCATCCCATGTTTTGAGTAATAGAACTTTTTAAGTAAGAAAAAAGATAGACCTGAAGTCCTAAAAATTTAAACAAATTAAAAACATCAACCAAAAAAAAGCTCTTGTCTATAGGAAAACATGCCACTCAATGGTGAAGTAACATATCAAACAGAAGAAAAGGCCACACAGCAAGGCCAACGAACAATGCCACCTCACCACTAGATCAGGAGTCAACTGCAGTCCCCCAAAACAGGGTCACCTCAGAACCTTGACTCAATGAGAAAAAACTACCTAAACATAGGATGAGACATCTGCAGGAAAACATCAGAGAAATGTAGTCTATACAGGAATTATAGTGTCCCTCGACATTAAAAAGGTGGGGCGAGCCCTAGCCAGTTTGGCTCAATGGATAGAGCATCAGCCTGCGGACTGAAGGGTCCCAGGTTCGATTCCAGTCAAGGGCGACATGCCTGGGTTAGGGGCTCGAACCCCAGTAGGGGCATGCAGGAGGCAGCCAATCAATGATTCCCTCTCATCATTGATATTTCTAGCTCTCTCCCTCTCCCTTTCTCTCTGAAATCAATTAAAGAACATATAGTTTTTTTAAAAAGGTGGGGCTATATCATAAACAATGTTAAAAGAATAAAGATAGTCTGGGATAAAACATTTGCAACACATATATTAGATAAAATTTGACCATTCACACCAAGTATATAGAATTTACAAATCAATTCACATTTTTAAAAGACAACTCAATATTAAAAATGGGGAAAAAGTACGGACAGGATGGCTCAATGGCTGAGTGTCGAATATGAACCAGGAGGTCATGGTTTGATTCACAGTCAATGATAATCTCCAGTGTGGGCAGGAGGCAGCCAATCGATGATCCTCTCTCATCATTGATGTTTCCATCTCTCTCCCTCTCCCTTCCTCTTTGAAACCAATAAAAATGTTTCTTTTAAAAAATAAAATAAACAAATAAATAAATAGAGGGACAGAATATGGACAGATCATAGAAGAAATGCAAGTAACCAATAAATATGTAAAAAGATTCTCAGCTTCACACCTAATTAGGGAAATAAAAAATAAAACAATGAAACTCCAAGTTATACTTTCTGCCTGTTGTGTTTGCAAAAATTTAAAAGCACAATGCTGCAAATAAGGTAGAGAAATGGGCACTCTCACACATCTGATGGGAGTGTGAATTGGAACAGTTTTGGAGGACAATTTGGCAATGTCTATCAAACTTAAAATGCAATTCCATTTTAGGAGTCTGTCCTGCAGATATATTTGCACATGCCTGGAAAAATATATCTTCCAGGACATACCATACAGCACTGTTGCAATTGGGAACACACAGGAAACAATGTAAATGTCCATCAATAAGAAGCAGATTAGATATATTCTGGCATCTATAAAATAGAATAGTAAGCAAGCACTAAAAACAATGAGGTAGAGATGTGTGCTACTATAGAAGCATCTGTAATGTAAAAAAAAAGAAGAAGAAGAAAAATGCATCTTTCAAACTTTTTTAAATAAAATATGTATATATATTCTTTTAAAATACCTAGTACAGTGCCAGGAATATAGTAAATGCCCAATAACTTCTGGAAGCATAAATGACTTGTAAATATTTCTTAGAGGAATGAATGACTAGTGAATAAATGTTCATGTAAATGTATGAAAAATTTGTTTGAAAAGACATTCAAGGTTATATTAGTATAGCTGAAGAGAAATCCCTTTCATTTTATATCTTCTTATAGATTTTTTTAAACTAGTTATAGGTATGCATGTTATATTCACAATAACAAAAATAAAAAAGTTAAGGCTCCATCTCTGTTTTTTTTTGTTTTGTTTTGTTTTGTTTTTTAAATGTTATAGTGCTCGCTTCGGCAGCACATATACTAAAATTGGGACGATACAGAGAAGATTAGCATGACCCCTGTACAAGGATGACACGAAAATTCGTGAAGCCTTCCATATTTTTTAGGGTATGCCTGGGGAGGGGGGGCAATGGGAAGATATGTATACATGTACCACATTAATAAAAAAAATAAAGAGAAGCTGAAAAAAAAAAGATGTTACTATCTATCATAAAGGAAAAACAAAGAGAGATATTTCTAACACAATATAAAAAGGTGAACTCCACAAAATACCAATCAACCAATCAATCAATCAAATAAAAAGCCACAAAGTAAATAAACAAATAGGCAAATGATGTGGAACACTGGTAACTGTCTATGCATTTTCTACTCTTCATATTCACAAACAGAACTATATTAGAGAGTGAGGCCAACAATGTGTTTATTACCCAAAAGAAAAAAGTACAAATGACCAAACAGCACATAACATGATATTCCACCTCACATAATCAGGAGAGTACAAATTAAAACAAAATAATTTTTTTCCTAAGAAGATTTCTATCACCCACTGTGGACAAGGACATGGAGACAGGGACTCTCAATCAAAGTCAATGGGAGTGTAAACTGGTACAGTGATTTGGACAGTAATTTGATATCTCGATAAAATTTTAAAATATATCACCTCGAACCTAGAGAGTTCACCTCTAGAAATCTGTCCCACAGATTTGCTTACACAATTACCCAATGACGTATAGACAAGAAGGTTCACTAGAGCCTTCTTCATTAGCAACAACCTGAAAACAAGTTCATTTCTCCATCAGTAGAGTAGTGAACAAGAACTTGAAGTCGCCCTAGCCGGCTTGGCTCAGTGGATAAAGAGAGCGTCAGCCTGCGGACTGAACGGTCGCATTTTCTCTCATCATTGATGTTTCTATCTCTTTCTTCTCCCTTCCTCTCTGAAATCAATAAAGAAGTATATTAAAAAAAAAATGGGCAACAGACCTAAATAGAATCTTTTCGAAAGAAGACAGAAAGAAGGCCAAGTGACACATGAAAACATGCTCAATGTCACTAATTATCTGAAAGATGCAAATCAAAACGACACTGTGGTGCCATCTCACACCTGTCAGAATAGCAATCATCCACAAACAACAAATCCACAAACAACAAGTGTTGGCGAGGATGTGGAGAAAAAGGAACCCTCGTGCACTGCTGGTGGGAATGCAGACTGGTGCAGCCACTGTGGAGAACAGTATGGAGCTTCCTCAAAAAACTAAAAATGGAACTCCCATTTGACCCAGTATCCCACTCCAAGGAATATATCCCAAGAAACTAGAAACACCAACCAGAAAGGATATATGCAACCCTATGTTCATAGCAGCACAATTTACAATAGCTAAGATTTGGAAACAGCCTAGGTGCTTATCAGCAGATGAGTGGATCAAAAAACCATGGTACATCTACACAGTAGAATACTATGCTGCTATAAAAAGGAAGGAATTCTTACCATTTGCAGCAACCTGGATGGAACTGGAGAGCATTATGCTAAGTGAAATAAGCCACTCAATGAAAAAAAAAAAAACTACATGATCTCACTCACTTATAGATAAAAAAAAGAATATTATAAACTGATGAACAAAAAGATAGATACAGAGGCAGTAAAACATCAAACAGATTGTCAGATTACAGTGGGAAGGTTCGGGAGAGGTGGGGTAGATAAGAGATCAACCAAAGGACTTGTATGCGTGCATATAAGCATTACCAATGGATGCAAGACACTGGGGGGTGAGGGCATGCATGGGAGTGGAGGGGGGGAGCAATAGGAAGATATGTACACATGTAATACATTAAAAAATAATTTAAAAAAATAAAGAACAGGCTGGCTGCTGGGTGAAGAATGAATTGTAGGAAATAATAATGAGGATGGAGGGGACTCAGGAGGTCCTGGTGGGATACAGCTGCAGCTGAGAGGGGGTTGCTGGCAGTGGGGAACGAGAACCGTCCAGATATGGGCACGGTTTGGAGGCGGAGCCTATAGGACTTCTTAATGGAATGCACTTGGGGTCTGACAGCAAAGAAAAAAAAAATCAAGGATGTCTCGAAGCCTTGGTGCTTGAATGAGTAACTGGTGGGATGGTGGTGTTACCTTCTGAGATGGAAAGACCTGGGGGAAGAGAGCAGAGTGGAGAAAGTCTAGAGTCCATTTGGGATTTCAGCTTAAATGCCCGGTGAGACAGGCAAGTAGAGATAAAGTTGGAAATTAACATATGTCTTTGCGAATGCACAGAGAAAAATCTGAGAGGTTATCCACCTAGCTGATAAAAGGATTCGCTCCGGGAAGTGGAATTGGGGAGGGGGCCGGGGACATGCAGAGGAAAGAAGCCACTTCTACATTTGATTTTATATACATTAATAAGGTTTGAAATTGTTATAATGAATATGTATTACCTTTGAAATTTAAATAAATGAATATAAATAAAAGAAGACTGAGTGATTTTTCAAATTTTTCCACAGAGCTTTTTCTTCAAACAGAACCTTACCCAGAAGGCTCTTATCGCCGCCATCGTTCTGGCTTCCCTGCCAAGGTAGCCTCCTCAGCGGGCCTGTCCTTCACCCGGGGCCCCACATAGCCTCACCGCTTCCTTCCCTCAACCACTCTGTGGCATAACCTGTCCTACTGTTTCTATCACTCACAACCCAAACCTGGCTTCTCTACGAGTGACTTGTCTTCCCTTCTAGAAGATAAGAGTCCAGAGAGCAGGGATGTTGTACATCTTGTTCTCCAAATACCACTAGAATCCGCAACCCTAAGTTCCATACAGTAGGCACTCCATAATCACCCCCTGGATTAAAAATGAACTCCAATGTGTCCTCAAGTTTAAAAGCTGAGCTGCTTCCGTTGAATGGAAGCCAAGGATCTAAACCACCTTTCTCACTTCCTCCCCTCCTCTAGTAGATGCCCTAAGGTAGGTGCATAGGTGGGCCTTGTCAACAACAGTGTAGAAACCATAGGACTGCCTGATGGACCAGGCCTTCTACAGAGGTCTGACCTGATCCCACCTCCTCAGGAACCCCACCTCCCTTGGGGTCCCAGCACCATCCAAGAGGGTCTGGCCCAGACTCAGCTTTATGCTCCTCAGCTCTCTTTCCACCTCACCTCCACCATCGCAGCTGCCCTTAGCCCTCCTACCGGGCACTCCAGACCGTGCCCGCCACCCCTGCACGGCTCCTGTTCATGGAGTCACCGGCAAGCGCCAGTCCTCGCTCAGCCCTGCACTGGGCACAGTGGATCCAGAGCCAAACCACCCAGCGCCCATTGTAGGAGCTGCACGTGGAGATGACCCAGGCCAGACTCCATGACAGCAGAGCCCCCAGCACTCCGGTGGTTCTCACAGGCATGCGGTCAAATCCAAGGGGTTCCTGGTTCTCCCTCAAGCTTTCCTGATTGGATGGAGACCATACTGTGGTCAGCATTAAGTCAAGACCGGCTGTGTTTGTGCCTGCGGTGGCTCTCTTTATGAGATACCCGTGCTGGCACTCCCAGGCCTCCCAGAAAGGGAAAGCCCACCTGTCTGTCCCGCTCGGCCGCACTGCCACTTGAAGCGGGAGGGTTAGCAGCCTCCCTGGACATTGTCCTCTGGCCCCTCGCCTTCAGACACATTCCTCCCCAGCCTCCTCCAGGCTGGAGGGGTGCCTATGTGCCCGCTGCCCGCCTTTCTTCAGGGCCCCGGCACTTCTCCCCAAGAACCCAGCACACAAAGGACAGTCCCTGCCACTGCCAGGGCTTTCCTACAGGTCAGAATCATCCTCCTTATGCCCTATGTCTCCCTCGGCGACTGTGTGGGCTGAGGGTGGAACCCGGTTGGCAGAACCTCAGGATAAAGCACAGACAGACAAGAGCAGTGAGTCATGGCCCTGGTTCTCCCGGGAAGGAGCGGGCTGGCCCTTCCCTGGAGCCCAGCAGACGGTGCTCAGGGGCCACCTGCTGGCAGCCAGGGGCGTGTGAGGCTGGGGGGCAGGGCTGCTTAGACCCTGGGCTCCTGCAGGGACACACTCAGATGCACACAAGCATACGTCCCACATGCTCAAGCATGCATGTGCTTACTCAGACAGCCTTGCATGCACATATAGGCTCTCTCAGAGATGAGCCCAAGCATGCATGCATACAAACGTCAATAATACTCTTTTGAACCCTATTTTCATCATTTCATCAGCATTGACTGAGAGACAACAGGGCAGAGTGATGAGAGCATGGAATTTGGAGATAGGAAATTCTGGATTAAAATGCAGCCACATAATTTGTTCACTGTGTGGCCTGGAGCAAGCCCCTTCTGACTCCCTTTCCCCCTCTGTACATGGAGATTGTAAGGAGAGCTCCTTCTCCCAGCATTTATCAGGTCACATAAGCTGCTATGGTGGGAAGAGCATGGTTCTCTATCAAGAAATATTAGTCATCATGTGTGTTACATAGACTAACCTGTCAGTAGTGAGCTGAATGGGGGCCCCAAAAACAGCAGTCCACACCCTAATTACAGAACCTCTGCATGTGGCCTTTTTTAAAAAAAAGTTCTTATAGGTAGAATTAAGTTAAGGACCTTGAGAAGAGATCATTCTGAGTGGCCCCTAAATCCAATGACGTTCTCGTAAGTGGCAGGGGAACACTCAGAGAGAAGGGGGAGACGGCGTGTCATGCTGCCACAAGCCAAGGACTCATGGAGCCGCCGGGAGCCGGGAGAGGCAGGGCAGGATTCCCCCTAGACCAGCGGTTCTCAACCTGTGGGTCACGATGAGCCTAAGACCATTGGAAAACACAGATATTTACGATTCATAACGGTAGCAACATTACAGTTATGAAATAGCAAATGAAAATAATTTTATGGTTGGGGGTCACCACAACATGAGGAACTGTATTAAAGGGTCGCGGCATTAGGACGGTTGAGAACCACTGCCCTAGACCCTGCCAACACCTTCATGTTAGGCTGCTGCCTAAGAAACAGGGAGCAAATAAAGTTCCGTTGTTTTAAGCCACCAAGCTTATGGCCATCTGTTACAGCAGCCCTGAGAAACTAATACACTGTTCCAGGGAGGTCGGGAGTCAGGGGGAAGGGGATGGGGTAGGGTGGGGGGACGTGAGGAGACCACATCAGATTGCATGAGCTGCCATACCCAACTACCACGGGCTTGGTGGCTCAAACAGCAGCCATTTATTTTCTAATCCTGGAGGCTAGAAGTTCATGATCAAGATGCTGGCACATTGGGTTTCTGGTGAGAACTCTCTTCTTGGCTTCTCTCTATGGCCGTGCCCTGTGCATGCTTGCAGAGGGAGACCTCTGGTGTCTCTTCCTCTTCTTACAAGGACAACAGTTCCACAGTCCCTCTGCCACCTTCTCCAAGTCGAACTGATGTCCCTATGACATCGATGAACCTTCATGACCTCTATATACAGGCCCTATCTCCAAGCACTCATTGGAGGATGGGATTTTAACATAAGAATCTGGGGGACACAATTCAGTCCATAGCAAAGGCCGTGTGAAGAATGCGGTGAAATGCAGAGCAGACAGAGGAGTGGCAGTGTCCTGGAGCACAAGCCGGTTTCCTGGAATGGGGTCCCCGGGCTTTCTCGGTGACAGATCCAAAAGAGGGAGCAGCAATGGGAGGGACACTTCCTACACCCTCCGCCACCTTCTCCATTCGGCCTCACGTGCGGTCGATGCCTGGCCACGATTGTCCCCCTTTATTTGATTGCCAAAGGCATTGGTCTCCCCATAAATGACAACATTCATTTCTGAAAAGTGAATTCTTAGACTTGAAATACCTCCAAAGAGTATCCGAATCCATTCAAACCACAGGAAGGGGGTGTGTTTACAAAGAAGTATCTGGATAGGTTCAGGCTTTGAATGGCAAAGGTGGCTGGCATCATTTTATTAAAGAATTATTATAAAAAGCACCTATTCCCACGCGGAGGGGAATACGCATCCAATCCAAGTGGCAGCATTGTGGACAGGATTGGGGATGATACAGCAAAACTATCCAGAGCAGTGGTTCTCAACCTTCCTAATGCCAGGACCCTTTAATACAGTTCCTCATGTTGTGGTGACCCCCAACCATACAATTATTTTATTAGCTACTTCCTAACAGTAATTTTGCTACTGTTGTGAATCGTAGTGTAAATATCTTGTGTTTTCTGATGGTCTTAGGCGATCCCTGTGATGGGGTAGATGGACCCCCAAAGGGGTCGCGACCCACGGGTTGAAAACCGCTGATCCAGAATAACTATCCTGCAACTTTTTAAGTTTCAGCGTATTACATGAAGTCCTCTGGCACTTGTTAAAATCTGAAGAAGTGGGCCCTTTGTTTCGCTAACAGGTTAGGTTTTGGCGAAACTAAACAATACAAACCTTTAAAAACCATTCTGTCTTTGAAAACATATAACTGATCAGCATCCATTCTTGCCATACCCATTTCCCTTAAGAGTTTCCAATGTGTTTGTTCAATAAATAGGCGGTCAGCTCCTGGGGATGTAATCGTCACGAAAACCAGATAAAGCCCCGACAGAAAAAAAGGTGGGTTCATAGTTGGCATCTGGGAATCGGCCAAGGGGACTGGAGCTTGGAAACAGGGAGCAGCCTGACGAACGAGAAGGGGGCAGCGCAGAAATGCAAAGGGGGAGCTAGGACACAGGCCTATTTTAGGGGACCCCCTCAGGGTTTGTGGAAACTCAGGCATATCTGAAGGGGGCATCCTGGAAGAGGGATGGGCAGGCAGGGGGCCAGGGCACACGTCAGGCCACAGAAGGGGGTCCCAGTTCAAGGCGGCTTCAGTCTCCCCTGGATGAAAACCCAGCACCCAGAGCTGAGCTGAGGCTTAAAGAAGTCCACGTGACCTGTGTGTGCGCCCTTTAGGGAATATTGTTGCAGATACGCTGGTCCACAGGTAGCAGAGACCTGGCAGCTCCCCTGCCATAGGCCCAGGCGGTTATCACCCGAGCACCTGTCGCCAGGAACCAGGGATCCCACCAGAACGAGAACATCTGGCACTTTCCGAGCACACACGCTGCACCTGGCCCTGTGCCGCACGCTCCCCCACGTGGTCTCATTTTACCTTCCGAGCCAGAGAGGTGATGATGGTTGGCAAGTCCGGGAAAATGCTAAGAAGCATGGAACTGTGTGTTTTAAATGGGTGAACTGGCCAGGCGGGCCTGGCTCTGTGGTTGAACATCGACCCAGCCACCAAGAAGTCACTGGTGTGAGTCCCAGGGCACAAGCCTGGATTGTGGGCTCGATCCCCCCCAGGAGGAGGGGCAAGCAGAAGGCAGCTGATCATGTTTCCCCTCTCTCACAGATATTCCTCTCTCTCCCTCTCCCCTCCTCTCTGACATCAATAAAAACATATCTTAAAAAGTTTAAATAGCTGAGACTGGTTTGGCTCAGTGGATAGAGCTTTGGCTTAAGGACTGAAGGGTCCTAGGTTCGATTCCGGTTGGGGGCATGTACCTTGCTTGCGGGCACATCCCCACTGTGGGGCGTGCAGGAGGCGGCTGTTCCATGTCTCTCTCTCATCAATGTTTCTGACTTTCTATCCCTCTCCCTTCCTCTCTGTAAAAAATCAATAAAATATTTTTTTTTAAAAGTGTTTAAATAGCCGAGACTGGTTTGGCTCAGTGGATAGAGCGTGGGCCTGCGGACTGAAAGGTCCTGGGTTCGATTCCGGTCGGGGGCATGTACCTTGGTTGCGGGCACATCTCCATTGCGGGGCGTGCAGGAGGCAGCTGATCGATGTCTCTCTCTCATCCATGTTTCTGACTCTCTATCCCTCTCCCTTCCCCTCTGTAAAAAAAATCAATAAAATATATATTTTTTTAAAAAAAAGTTTAAATAGGTGGATTGTGTGGCATGTGGATTAAACCTCAACAAAGCTCTTATTTTTTAAAAAAAATTTTAAAAATAAATAAAAACCTCCGTGGGGGAGGAGCTGCTATTGTGCCCATTTTACAGATGGGGTCACTGAGGCCTGGGCAGGTGGGGCCACTGGCCAGAAGGCGTACAGCCGGCGGGGAGCAGAGCCGGGCGCCCCCCTCACCTGCCAGGCCGGGTACTCACCGCGCCGCAGGGCCTCCGCGAGGGTGGCTTCCACGCCTGGGCCCCGCACCCCCCTCCGCGCGGGGCAGGGGGGGTCCTCGCCGAGCGTCTGCGTGGCTGAGCCTCAGCTGCTCTGAGCGTCCGCCCCGGGCGGTGCCGCAGCCCCGGCCTCCGCACTCCCACTCCGCACCGGCCCGCCTCGTGCGCCTCGTGCGCCTCGTGCACCTCGTGCACCTCGTGCACCTCGTGCACCTCGTGCACCTCGTGCACCTCGTGCACCTCGTGCACCTCGTGCACATGCACCAGGGCCCCCCGAAGCACAGGGAACCCCGGTTCCGTGGCGGAGCCCAAACCAGTGAGGGAGGTGGCCAGAGGGACGGGGCCACCCCTCAGTCTCGCCAGGCGCGTCTCTCCCACACGCGTTTTTGTTTTGCCGCAAACACTTTTGTCGCAAAAGTAATTGGCTGTAAAGCAGTTTCGCCGTAAAATGACAAAAAATCACCACGGACAGACGAGGGCCGCGGAGAGGGCTGTGCGGACACGTGGGAAACGTGAATAAGGCCATGAAGACGACTTGGGCTCCAAAGGGAGAGGGTTCGCGGCCCAAGTAGCAGCTGCCTTGACGGCGTGGACGGCGCCCACGCCCTGGCCTCCTCCGTCAGCGGGGAAACGGGGGCCCAGCTCCCCGCTATTGCAGAGTGTGGCCGCGGGAAAGGCCAGAGATGTCCACGTGGCCCCCACGGAGGCCGTCCCGGGGGCCGCCTGCAGGGGGCGCTCCAGCCGCGCCCGCAGGGAGTGAGGGCGACAGAGCTCAACGCCAGGTTAGAGCCCAGGGTCACCCCCGGGAGAACTGGAAACCTGAGCAAACAGCTCTTGCTGAGTGAGGGTCCTCTGAGCATGAAGGAGCCCGGCTTTCCCCAAGCTCTGCGGGCACCGCTTCGCGGGGGGGCAGGGCTCCTCCCAGATCCCAGGCCTGTCCCAGCCACAGGGACCCGCCTCCTGAGCCGCCGCAGAGCCAGGCCGGCCAGCCCCGCAGCTGCTGCTGAGCACGTGGGCATGGCGAGCAGGGTTGGCACTCAGCTGTGCACAATCAAAAAAATGTAAAAATGTTGCCAAAACCGGTTTGGCTCAGTGGATAGAGCGTCGGCCTTCGGACCAAAAGGTCCCAGGTTCGATTCTGGTCTAGGGCATGTACCTTGCTTGCAGGTACCTCCCCAGTAGGGAGTGTACAGGAGGAGGCAGCTGATCGATGTTTCTCTCTCTCATCTATGTTTCTAACTCTCTATCCCTCTCCCTTCCTCTCTGTAAAAATAATCAATAAAATATATATATATTTTTTTAAATTTAAAAATGTTTTTAAAAACCAGGAAACAACCTCCCTGTGGCCAACGTTTGGGTTAGGCCAGGGTTAGTGGGGGGGGAATCATCATGCTTCCACTCAAAGACACACTGACATAATAATTCAGGCGACTGCTTTCTCAATGAAATTATCAGGTGACCTTGGTTAATAAGATCAGATGGGCTCCAAGGTGCACCTTTTCCAAGACACAGTGCATGCTCTGTAGGTACCTTGCCTGGGGTGCCCACCATCCATTGGCAAACCGCCTCCCGTCACCCTAAATTTGACCCCCTGGACGGTCACTTTGCAAAGGACACGCGAAATGGTTGGGATCCTGCGGCAGAGCGGAGCCCGGCAGGAGCTACTAGCTGTGCAGGTGGACAGGCGTCAGCAGCAAACAAACGCAGCCAGTGCAACTATGGGTGTCTGTGTGTGACACTAAGGGAGCCGGGAAAGTTTTTAATTCCTCTTACCCTCGTGGGCAATAAACGTTTTTCCCAGCCTCGACCTGTCTCCCCAGCAGAGGAAGCTGCGGCTGCGCCCCTGGCCGCGGCGTGCGCCTGGCAGGCGTTATCTTGCGTGTCACCCTCCCGGTGACAGCTGTGCACGGCCGCAAGGCAGGCAGGTCTCCACGCTGCCGAGAGAGGGCTCAGGGGGAGCCATTAGCTCTGTCTCTGAACCAGAGGGGCTCACGAGCTGGCAACGCGGAAACTATCTTCAGGAGGGAAGAAAAGAGGGTTTGATGCCTCCCACACCCAGCCACGGGAAAGTGGGATGTGAAGGGAAGCAGAGCTGAGATCAATTGCTTAAGGGAGAGCGTTTGTTCTAACAGCCCAGGCTGCCAGAGCCGGGGGCCCACTTAGATTCCAGCAGTTGCTCAAAAAGTTGGTTGGTCGGTCAAGAATGCCTTGGAATGCCAAGACCGGTTTGGCTCAGTGGATAGAGCATCGGCCTGCGGACTGAAAGGTCCCGGGTTCAATTCCGATCGGGGGCATGTACCTTGGTTGTGGGCACATCTCCAGTGTGGGGCGTGCAGGAGGCGGCTGATCAATGTCTCTCTCTCATCGATGTTTCTGACTTTCTATCCCTCTCCCTTCCTCTCTGTAAAAAAAAAAATCAATAAAATATATTTAAAAAAAAAAAAAAGAATGCCTTGGAAGAAGAGTTCGGGGTGGGGGTCAAAGACCCTGCCTCCACTTGTTTTAGCAGAAGATGTTATGCATGATGGTTAAACCACTTCAAAACTCAGCTCCAGGAAGGCTGGGAAGGGGCCCCATCTTCCTGGGTCCCTGGGAGAACAGAGAAAAAGCCCAAGGAGCCCGCGCCTAGAGAAGGGGCTTTGCTTCAGCTCCCTCTAGTGGTGGTCCACGAAACTGCACTTGGGCTGCAAAACAGCCCCAGACTGGTGAGGGCTGTATGGTTTAAGAAGCCACCAACTTCCATCACTTCCTCAGGCTCCAAAAGAGTTTCTACCGGGAGGAGAACCTCGAGGTTAACCAAGTGGCCCTTATCCCAATCATTCACCCCTTAAAAAGTCCTTTGGATGTTTACATTGAATTGAACATCATAGCCCACGGCTCCTGAATGCACGCTTTTGCAACAAGTTTTCATTACGAATTGTCCCAAACATGAAGTTAGCACATGAAGTGGGCTATGATTCTGCCCAACCTCCCCACGCGTTTCTTTGTTACCTCCTGAACCCATTCAGCAGACATTTAGGAAATTCCTTGTGTGCCAGGAACGGTGCTGGGTCCTGGGGGCCCGGGGATGAACTAAGCCAGGAGCAACCGTCAAGGGAGAGAAGAGCTGAGCAGGAAGCACGGAGCATCAGCCTTGGGACCCGCTATCTTTCAGGCACAGATGCTGTCTCCTCTGCACGGGACGGTGAGGAGAATTTCTCCAGGTGGAGAAGCTGGCCCAGAAAGTGGCCGGAGTTGCTGTTTGTAAGGAAAGATGAAAAGGGTGAGCTTTCCAATGTGCGGGTAGCTGAAGGTGCAAGGAGCAGTAAACCCGGAGAGGTAAGATGGGTTCGGATGGTGAAAGATTTTGCGTGGGAGTCATGGGGAGACATGGAGGTCCTCACGCAAGAATTCCACAGAATGTGTGGTTGTTGTCTTAATCTTCCCAGAGCAGTGAGAGGGTAGGCCAGAGAAGAGAAGAAGAAATTACAACTGTCGGTTATCCTTTAATCTATCTCATTTAAGCCTGATGTCACCTTTCCTCCCCTGACAGATAACCCACTGGGAGGTCGATCTGATTCTCCCCGGGAAAGATCCCGGGGTGTCACCACAAGAGCACAAGGTCTGAAAATACCATCCCAGGTTAGAATCTGGCTCCTTTACTGACCAGCTGTGTAACCTCAAAAAGGCCTCTACCTCTGATACTTAGCCCTCTCCGCTACAAAGAAAGAACAGCTGGGGGGAGACATATGTAATACTTTCAACAATAAAGAATTATTTTTTAAACACACACACACAAAGAAAGAACGCCTGCTTCCCAGGAATGTTGAGGAGGTCCTGAGACTTGGATGTGAAGGCTCTTGGGAAATGGCAGAGCTCTGTGAAAATGCTAACTCCATTGTCCTCTTGCTATGCGGGGAGTTATCATTTCCCCTGCAATGAACTGAAGGTTGCAGGGAGGAGGTCCACCCAGATTTGGATTCCACTTTGGGGTTGTATTATGAAAGTCTCAATAATGTATCTTTAAGACCAAATCGTACTACATCAAAGAAAGTGCCCATTTTTCTGTATTGGGTTCCCAAGCAATTGAGGCTGCGCCAAACCACACTCTGCCACTAGAGGGAGCTCATTCTTTAGCATCAAAAAAAGTCATTTCCGCTCAAACTCTAAAAATAACTCATGCTATTATGTTAGGGGAGTCAGAAAACTGGGGAGGGTTGTTGGTTGGTTTGGTGGTGGTGGTGGTGGAGGTGGTGGAGGTGGTGGAGGTGGTGGAGGTGGAGGTGGTGGTGGTGGTGGTGGTGGTGGTGATGGTGGTGGTGGTGGTGGTGATGTGTGTGAAAGAGAAAAAAAGAGAGGGAAGGAATTCTAAACATTATTTATCATCAGTACAAAAGTAAAATCTCTAGTTAGACAGACTGGAGTTCAATTTCAGTGCCACCATTTCCTAGTACATGAATCTGGACAAGTGACTTAACTCTGCTGCACCTCCGTTTCATCGTCATGCCTATGAACGGTGATGAATATATGTGATATTTAGACCTGGAGTATCCAGTGACGAGCAAAGAATACAAACTCCCTGAATCCTAACTCCCTTCCTTTATCCATTTCATTACGAATAACAAAAAAAATAATTGAGAGAAAGATATTCAGAGGAAATGGAAAGGCAAACAGGAGAAAACAGCGTGGAATGAGCCACAAAGGGGTGGCGAATGGGCTGGTACCAGGCGAGGGCATTCCTCATGCCCACATCTGTTGAGCGAAGGCATCCATACACGATGTGGATAGTGTTTTATAAGCCCCATGGCTAGGCTAGGCAGTCACGAACAGATGGGCAGCTAGGAGGAACTGCAAAATGAAGTGGGCATATGGACAGCCAACTATGGCTCCCTCTCCTTCTGTTGGAGCCATTCCCCTCAATTTTGGAGTCATTACCTTGAGGGCAGAGGGGGGAGATGTTATCTAATCAATTCCATGTCACCCTATCTTATATTTCTAAAATCACCGTGTCACTCCTGCCTTGTATTTCCACAGAGCCTTCTTCTCTGAGTATCCTAACACGTGGCTCTGATAAAGGCTATGCTGAAACCATGCCAACACAACTATTGGAAAAAGGTTTGCGTCAAACAAGCAGGTCCCCTTGACCGAATTCCAAACATCAGATGGGGTGATTTAGCCTCTCTGAATTAACCCTTTTTTATTTTATTTTATTTTTTTTATTTAACCAACAAAGTCAACTGGATCTTTTGCTTTCTCTTAAGACAAAGGGAAGAGGGAGCTCACATTTGTGAAGCAGCTGGTTATGTGCCAGCTTTGTGCTAGGCACTTTACTAACACTCACTGAACGCTCACAGCCACATGAGGGAGAGATGCTGGTCTCTGCTTGGCTGATGCCTAGCACATAAGAGCTCCCCTACACTTAGCTGTCTGACCCCCGGGTAACTTACTCAACCTCTCTGAGCCTCAGGCAGCTAAGTGTAGGGGAGCTCTTATGTGCTAGGCATCGAAGTCTGAGTTTTTGCAACAAGTACACACTGAATACAGTGGTACCTCGAGATATGAGTGCCCTAACATATGAGATTTTTGAGATATAAGCCGTTGTCGAGCGAGCAATTTTTGCTTTGAAATACAAGCAACATTTGAGATACGAGTAATAGCTCGGATCAGCCGGCTGCACATGACCCACCAGTTTACCGCGACTCAAGCGTCTCATAGTTTCCCACGCCTCAGGGTTATGGAACGAATTAAACTCATATCTCGAGGTACCACTGTACAATAAACATCTCTCTTAAAGCCCCCTCTTTGAAGTATCCCTGTATGATGTTCCCCCCAACCCCCCCCCACACACACACACCTTTTTGTAGCTCTTAGCTGTCTCAATGACTAAGTCTTTCTTAATTTTCCTTGTTATCAAACTGTTCCCATTTAGTCAACCCTCAAAGAAACTTACCCTCTTCATTCATTGGGATAATGTCCCACAGAAGAAAAGAAAAAATAGCCTACTTCACAACAAAGAAACTGAGGCTGGGAGTGGCTTAACCATCTCAGGGCGCTCCTTTGGCAAACGAGGCTCCTAGGAGCCACAGTAAACTTTCTCTCTCGTGCATAAGCTGCCTCTAGACTGAGCTGGGAATGCTCTGTAGGGCTCTGGTCCTCTGAACACAGAGCCCGGGAGTCCAGCTTGACCTTGGAGAGTCGCCCCCAATGCTCCCCTTAATTCTCATCTCCATGCTGACTACACAGATTTTAAATTAGCCACTCATCAGTCTCCCATGCCAGCCTCCAGGTCGGGCTCCCACCGGTTCTTAGCTGGATCCCAGCAAAAGTCAGCCATCTGCCAATCCAAGCACTAGTCCTGCCTCATCAACCCACTCCTCGCTGTCCACAGAGGGCTCTCTTCAAAAAAAAAAAGTTCTGTCAAATCACATCCCTGATGAAAATCCCGGAAGGAAGCCAGAATCCTTTCATCTGCAAAATGCCCTTCTGTAATTAGGATCCGGGCTACCTCTTCAAGTTCAATTCCCCTGCCTTCCCCACTCTGTTGCTTAAACAAGACAAAATAGTATTGTGTCTGTAGCTCATGCTAAGCCATTCTCCACTTTGTGCTTTCGAAAATGAAACCCTTGAGGTTTAGCTGAGCCTAAGGACTCCCTTGCAGCTAGGTGTGACCATGTGACCAGGTTCTGGACAATGGGATGTGAGGGAACGCAAAATGTGCTGCTCCTGGGCATGTCATTGAAAGAAGCTTTCTGTTCTCCACTTCTCACTCATCGCATCAAAGTCTGAGTTTTTATTATCAATGCACATGTTGATAATAAGCCAGCAGTTGACCTTGCCTGGGAGGACATCCCCCAGGGGGATGGCACAACAATAAGGTACAGGAACTCGGGTCCCTGAGGGGGTGCAGAGAACCCCCTTGTTGTGCTTGGTTGGGGTTTCCTTGGCGATAAGTATTTAAGTGCATTTACTTTAGAGGTGACACCAGTAGGGAAACACCAGTAGGGAGTGGGGAAGTGAATCCAAGAAGTGTGTATTACCAAGTATTACCAGCAGGGACAGCTGGAGCTCAATCACCATGGGAATACTGGGAGAGAGTACAACATGATGCAGGGTTATCCTGCCCAAGGGGAAAGGGAGCGGGAGTATTAATACAGCAACACCTGCAGAAACGGATAAAGATATTGGAGGGAGGAGCCTTTCATTCCCTGGCATCTTAAAACTACGTCATTCCAGGCAGAGAGCATCCTGGGGCGGAGAGAGCCCTCAGGCAGGCCCAGGAGCTAGAAGGTGGATGGTCTGTAGAAGTGATGAGGGGGAGAAAGGGGGAATTGGCCACTCATGGTACTCACTAACCTTTTCACTTCATCCATTCTAGCTTGGACTTTTATAAAAGAGAATAATAAAACTTCGCTTTTCTTCAATCACCATCATTCAGTCTCCGTGACTGCACGTATTTCTATGAACCGACAAGAGTGTGAGAATGCCTGCATGCAAAGCCCATCTCTGCCACTTCTTAGATGCAAGGAACTGAACCTCTCTGACCCTCAGTCTCTTCTTCTGGAGAATAGACCTACTTATAATATTTTCTTTTAACGGTACCTGGGATGGTAGTGCAAAGCACCCAGCACCCTGCCTGGCACAGCGCGAGCCAGCTGCCCACTGTTTCGCTTCTAGGAGCGCTTTTGAAACGCTGCTCTCAGAGCTGCCTTGCGAGGCCATGTCATCTCCAGGACTGGTGCCTGCGAAGGCAGATGGGCAGTCCCAGAGCAGTGCCAAACGAGGCATGTTGTCAGCTAAGGCTCAGCCTCAGACACGCTGCTCCCAGAGCAGGAGAGAAATCAGGACCCGAAGCCAAAGGCAACGATCAAAGCCAACACTGGGGAGAAAATGACCAGAAATGAGACCAGACCACAGGGGAGTCAGGAGAGGAGGGAGGGTAGTAGGGGGGGACCGGCACTTCTAGAACTTTCTGCATAGTTTCCCTGGGCCGCTGAACTTCTCTGGGCTCCAGCATCCAGCCAGGCCGCAGGGAGCCAGTGCCACATTGAGTGTGAATGAGCAGGAAGGTTGGCCTGGCTGTGACCTGGCTCCGTTCCCAGGTCTGCCCCATCCCCAGCACGCACCCTGGATATCTGCAGACAGCTCACCCTCATCCCCTCACCACTCCCCACGCCCTTCCCCCCAGCAGAGAACACAACACGTCCCCGGGGCCTGGAAGTAGCAACCCCCGCCTTGCAAAGACCCCATCATGGGAACCAGGAATCAATCGGTAGCCATTGAGTTGCCCAAGGTAAATCTCTGCGGACTCTTAATGGAGTCAAGAGAGCAGTGGCTGCCAGCAAGTGCTCCGTCATGAAGATTAGTTGCCATTGAACCCCGGGGGTGATTATTTTAACTGTGGCTCTCCAAGGGTGCCATCACATATGCAGAACTGGCCGTTAATATTAATTATCCCGTCGGCTTTTATGGAGCACTTCCGGAGCCGGGCTGTGGGAGGCCAGGGTCTGAGAGACTAGGGGACAGGCTCAGGACTCTGAGGATCTCAGGCCTGGCTCCCAGCAGTGGAGAACCCCAGTAACTGCACGTGTGCGACCAGCCAGTGGGTTGTAAACACTGGCTGATAGGAATGCCCTGGGTCTGTGAATCATGCCCAGCCTCTTCACCCACAAAGAACCTGCGCTTCTTTGTATGAACTTGCTTTTTTAGAACCGCTTTAAACGGCAGAGCAATTGTTAAACAATAACAACCTGGTTGTTAAAATTTTTCCTTCTATGGAAAACTTGAGAAGATAATACAGAGCGTTCCTCTATGCCAGCGGTTCTCAGCCTTTTTTAATGCTGTGACCTTTTAATACAGTTCCTTATGTTGTGGTGACCCCCAACCATAAAATTATTTTCATTGCTACCTCATAACTGTAATTTTGTTATTGTTATGAATCGTAATGTAAATATCTGTGTTTTCTGATGGTCTTAGGCTCTACAGCGGCGGTTCTCAACCTGTGGGTCATGACCCACAGGTTGAAAACTGCTAGCAAGGTCGCCTAAGACCATCGGAAAACAGACATTTACATTATGATTCATTAACAATAGCAAAATTACAGTTATGAAGTAGCAACGAAAATAATCATAATGTAAATATCTGTGTTTTCTGATGGTCTTAGGCTCCACAGCAGCGGTTCTCAACTTGTGGGTCACGACCCACAGGTTGAAAACTGCTAGCAAGGTCGCCTAAGACCATCGGAAAACACAGATATTTACATTATGATTCATTAACAGTAGCAAAATTACAGTTATGAGGTAGCAACGAAAATAATTTTAAGATTGGGAGTCACCACCACATGAGGAACTGTATTAAACGGTCACAGCACTAAAAAAGGCTGAGAACCACTGCTCTATGCCTTCTCACCCAGTTTCCCCTGTTATTAATACTTCGCATGGGTGCAGTGCATTGACTCAGATTTATGAGCCAATCCTTTCCGGCTTTATGGAGGTATAATTGAAACCAATATTCGTGAACATTAAAAATGGGCCAATGTCTACAAAGATTTATTTTTCAACGCACAGGCCTGAGGGCCTCTGGGGAGAGGTGATTCCCGAGCCAGGTCTGAAATGAAAGGAGGCGTCGTGCAGGGGTCTGGGGAAAGCCTCTCCCAGCCGGAGCCTCGGTCCTGAAGCCCAGGTGCTTCGCGGGTTCGAGGACAGCCGCGCTGTCGGAGGGGCAGAAGCCAATTACGGAGGATTTTTCGTGTAGTTCTTCCAGGACGGATGGGAGTTTGTCAGACCTCATAGGGATAGACTGTTCCAGAGAGAAGACACAGCAGGAGCGGTGATGATGCAGGAAGAAAGTGAGATTACAGAGTGGAAAGTGCTTTACAGAGTAGTATAAAGAGTTCCATCCACACTAGCTGCTGTTATTCCGTGCCGAGAATGCATATAGCAGAGGTGAACACTGGGACTAGAACAAGCTGTGGAGAAAGCGGAAGGATCCGACAGGTAGCTGCATTAGGAAAAGTAAACTTTATGAAAGATGCAACGAAGCCGGTGACAAAACATGGGCATTAATAACACAGATGCAGCCGAGACCGGTTTGGCTCAGTGGATAGAGCATCGCCTTGCGGACTGAAAGGTCCCAGGTTCGATTCCGGTTGGGGGCGTATAACTTGGTGGCGGGCACATCTCCACTGTGGGGTGTGCAGGAGGCGGCAGATCAATGTCTCTCTCATCGATGTTTCTGACTGTCTATCTCTCTCCCTTTCTCTCTGTAAAAAATCAATAAAATATATTTTTAAAAAATAATAATAACACAGATGCAGCCTCCTCCGACACGTCCCTTGAGTGTTCTGGACGCCTTGGATAAAGTTGTAGAAATTGTGAAGTACTTGATCCAATCCATTCTGTGTTCGGTTCTACTGCCATTGCTACTGCTGCCACTTAGAACAGTCACGAGAAAATTCGAGGAAAATCATGATAGGAGCTTAAGCATCATACTAGACACATTAATCTGATTAGATATGTTTTACTCAGGGTTCTCCAGAGACACAGAACCAATAGGAGATTAGACAGACAGACAGATAGGTGGATAGATAGATAGAGAGATAGATAGATAGATAGATAGATAGATAGATAGATAGATAGATGATAGATAGATAGATAGATAGATAGGTAGATAGATAGATAAAATAATGGGGCATCAGTGCGAGTGATTATGGAGACTGGGAAGTCCCTCAGTTGGTCATCTGCAAGCTGGAGAGCCCCCTGGACAGCTGGTAATGTAATTCCAGCCTGATACGGAAGGCCTGGGAACCCAGAGTCCAGAAGGTATAAGTCCCTGCCTTCGGGTGAAACACTGAAGTCCCCGCTCAAACAGGCAGAAAGAGAATCTCCACCTTCTTTCCCCTTTTCCTTCTATTCAGTCCTCAATGGACTGGAGGAAGCCCACCCACCCTGGGGAGGACAGTCTGCTTTACCGGGGTCTGTTAGGGGCAGGAATAGGATATTGGGGGCTAGCTATTAGTGATAAGAAATATTAATGATGCTCTGTTAACTGTGCTTGTTTTGTTCTGATTTACAAACAAGAAAGCACATTCTAATCTAGAGCTGCGCACTCCCGGGAGCTCACCTGGAAATGCAGCCCCTCCTCCCCATCCAGGAGCCGCCTATTATCCTGGAGAAGTTAACAGCCTTGTTGCAGGAAGGAAACAATGGAGTCTGGATGCCCCTGCCCTTTGTAGACCCCCAGCCCACACTGTCCACATTGCTGGCAATCATACCCGTTCTCACCCCTTTCGCCCACTTCCCCAGGTAACCTTTGTCCTGGTACCCCGCCTGCAGCTGGTTTGGGGGAGGAGGGCAGAGCAAATATTTGTGGATGACTGGCTGCTTCCCCTACTGCCAGCATTATTGGAATAAACGCTCATATAGGATTCAACCCTGTCTCTGCTTAATTGGCTCAAGGAGTGACAGACAGGCCAGACCCGATGGTCGTCTGGTTTTAAATCCACTGATTGTAATGCTAGCAGCATCTAGAAACCCTCTTATGGAAATGAAAAGTTGATCTGGGCACCCCGTGGTCAAGCTGACAGATTAAATTAACTATCACAAGATGCCAGTTCCCAAAGAAATGCAGATCCGAGTTGACCCACCCTTTCAGAAGCAAAGTTGACAGTCCTGGGCTCAAGAAAACAAGAGAAACCTATGTCCAGGGACCCACCTCTTCAGATTTAGATAAACTGGAAAGTGGTTATCTTGCGGGAGGCAGCAGGATATGGTGGTTCTGAACATAAGACAGATCTGACTCACGTCATCTGTACCATTTACTACACATGCATCCTTAGACAATTGCTTCCCTCTCTCAGGGGGAGATCCTAATCTGTAAATTGAAAATGATTGTGTATATGTATGTGTGTGTGTGTGTGTGTGTGTGTGTGTGTAAATATATATATAAAAGCTTAAATGACCATTGCAGCTGAATGACCACAACAACCAGAACGACTGGTCCCTATGATGTGCACTGACCACCAGGGGCCAGACGCTCAACGCAGGAGCTGCCCCTGGTGGTCAGTGCGCTCCCACAGTGGAAGTGCAGCTCAGCTTACCTGACCCATCTGAGCGGCCCCCCAGCCTGAGAGCAGCCACGCCCTCAGTAGTCCTGCAGGTCCAATCTCCGGAGACCGGACCAGGCATCAATGGACCAGCGCCACTGGCACGATCCCGACAGGGCCGCTGGCCTCCTGGAAGTCAGCCTTGGGCACCGCAGCCGCTTCCACTCCCCAGATGCTCTGCAAAGAAGAAAGGGTATAAAAGCGGCTTCCAGGTGACTCTCAACAACCAGGGAAAGGGTCAGTGGGATGGGTCTGGATCCGGGCCAGTAAGGGCATCCCACAACCCAGAGGGTCAATCGTGTCCCAGCCTACCCACCCCCCACACACACACTCTCCTCAGGACCCCACCCATAGTACAAATTCATGCACCGGGCCTCTAATAATAATATCTCCCTGAAAAAGTTGTGGTGAGAATTCAAGGTGACAGTACATGTAAAATACGTAATGAGTGTTAGTTATTAGGTTATACTTAAATATTATAAATGAGGGCCCTATTACAGTTAGGAAAGGGTCGTTGGGAAGCTTGAGAAGAAAATGTATAATGACAGGGTTAAACGGCAGATATTCAAATTGTGAGCAGAAGGAGAAAAGAAGAATTCAACTTTATTGAGCATTAGCCGTGTGACAGACACCCTTAGACCTTTGAAATCCTTTGTCTCACTCACTTCTTACAGTTCTCTCTCAGAGGAGTGAATTGTGCATTATCGTCTCCATTTTTCAAAGACTAAGTTCCAAAAAAGTTCAGTAATTTGTTCAAGGTCGCATAACTCCTAAGTGGTGTGTATTTTTTTTCCGACTGCAAGAACCCGTTCTCCTTCCATTACAGCTAAAATGTCCCTGCGTGTTACCCATATTCTCGCTGTTATTCTCAGTGCTAAGGTTAATCATTAATCTCTCAGAAAAGCACATCCAACGTCAACTCTAGACTCAACAGCTATTCATTTCAGGTAAAAAAGGGTGATTCCTGTTAATGAGGTTTTCAAGAAAGTCCTGGCACTTACTAGCAACGTAACTTGGGTGAATTCCCTAAATTCTGAGCCCTTGTTTGCTCGCCTACAAAATGGTGATCATGATACCTTGTAAAAGTGTTCTGTGTATTAAATGAGATTGCATGTGGGGAAGTACCTAGCACAGGGCCTATTTTTCCCTCCCAATCTTCCAATCAGCCCTAGTTTGGAAGTCCCTTACTGCCACAAACCATGGAAATGATAACCGAACTTCTAACCACCATGGTGGATGTAAAGAAATAGTTCACAAATATTTGGGGGTGGGGGGATAATTGAAGAAGTAAAGGAGTTCGTCTTTATTTTTCCAGCTTAAGAATAAACAGGCAATTTTCTCAATTTTTAAAAAATATATTTTATTGATTTTTTACAGAGAGGAAAGGAGAGGGATAGAGAACTAGAAACATTGATGAGAGAGAAACATCGATCAGCTGCCTCCTGCACACTCCCTACTAGAGATGTGCCTGAAACCAAGGCACATGCTCTTGACCGGAATCGAACCTGGGACCTTTGAATCCGCAGGCCGACGCTCTATCCACGGAGCCAAAGCGGTTTCGGCTTTTTTCAATTTTTTTGAAAAGAGAATAAACAGGAAGATAATAGAAACTAACCTCATAACCAAATATAAATTTCTTATTTTTAGCTATCAGGAAATGTGTTTCACTTTTACTGTGTGTGAGTATATAAGGGGATATGCAAAAAAAAAAAATCACACCCTGGGTTTGCTGAAATAACATATGTTGAGCTTGTTAGCTTTTAAAATAGTCTTTTATTTGTGATTAATCCTAGTATAGGTATCAAACATTTATAAAACCAGTGCTTTCCAGACTTCCCTGCTGGTAAGAGTCCCCTGGGATGCTGGTTCGAGCACTCCAGGTTACTCTCAAAACCAGGCAAATTAAGAAAATACGATTCAAACCCAGTTTGCAGATTCCAAGATGCTTCACCTCCCTGTGAGTCTACTAGTTTTGGCCTCAAGTAGTTTTGGCCAACTCAATGACCAAATCCTCGAACCATTCCCTAATGTGACCAACAACTGACTTCACTGAAGCCCTGCTATGGCTGGTTTCAGGCAGGAAAGTGCAAAATGAAACCTGCCCGTCTCTCTGAGTGGGGCAGAAAGTGTGCCGACGCAGTGACGGGGAGAAGCCCACCTGGAGGAGAGGAGAGAAAGTGGTCCATTGAGTCTCTCTGACCAGAGAGTTAGGTCAGGCCCTACCTGCCCTCCAGGTGGGTGTTTGGGGCATAGATAACTCCTGTCAACAAGCATTACCACGGGCCAGAGCGAGGGCAGCTCAGGAACAGGGCAGAAGCATGCCCTGACGGGTTTGGCTCAGTGGATAGAGCATCGGTCTGCAGTCTGAGATGTCCCAGGTTCGATTCCGGTCAAGGGCATGTACCTTGGTTGCGGGCACATCCCCTGCAGAGGGTGTGCAGGAGGCAACTGGTCAATGTTTCATGATGTTTTTAACTCTCTATCCCTTTCCCTTCCTCTCTGTAAAAAATCAGTAAAATATATGTGTGTTTAAAAAAAAAAAAAAACCAGGGCAGAAACAGATGTACCGAAGGTAAAGAAATGATGAACTAAGTGAAGTCAATAAACTTGATGCCAGCAGATTGTTGGAACCCTTTTCCAAACACCTTTCCACTTCACGTCTGGAACAGCTCTGCGGCAGAGTGGCCATCGCACCTCAAGTAAGTCTGGCTCCGACCTGTGCTGCTAACATCAAGCCTTTTTATCCGGAGAACAGTTTCACCAGCTCTGCTCCGGCGGCCAAGGTGTTGGTGACGCCTCTCCACCCTCAGCAGGTCCATTCCCGTCCTGAGCCCGGGCAGCCCTGCCTCCAGCCCTGGCCCTGGATCAGCACAGCGGAGTCCCCAGCCTCGGGGAGGAGTTGGCCGTGGCAGCCACGCTGAAACCTCAGTGTGCACCGCTCACTGCTCTCACAGCCCCTGCAGCTCCGGGGCGGTGTGTTCACGCCTGAGTCTGGGATCTGGATCCTCCCATCCTGCAGTTCCACCCCCTCAGAGTCCCTCGCCGCCAGGTGCCCAGACGAGGGAGAGAGAGCCAAGGGTCAGGATGCTGCGGAGGAAGCGGCATGGCAGGCCAGCGTGCGGCAAGTGGCACTTTCCCCATGAAGTCCCCAGGCAGGACACGGGCACCCATCCAGCCGGGCTCTGCTGGAATAAGCCACCTGCACACAGGGAGGGTGTCCTGTCACCTCAGAGGGGAGGAGGCAGTGACAGGAGAGGAGAGGAGGGCCAGCTCTCCCTGGCCCCGCTGCCCAGGAGAAGGGCCTTTCTGTCCTGGCTGGTCAGTCTCTGCCGCCCAGAGCAGTGAAGCTGGTCCTCACCCACAGAGAGGGAAGGCCGGACACTTTCCTGCATCAGGGTGAAGCCGCCCTGCCTGAGGGATTCTGTCCCCCACCCCTCCCACCCCTCTGACGCCTTCCCCAGAGGCAGGAGCCTCAGCGACAGCGAAAGCAGCCAGTTCTGAGTCCTCCCTCAGCCTCATGCATCCAGAGCCCGGCCTCCCTCCTTCAGAGGCAGCTGCTTCGGAGCCGGCTGTTAATCTTCAGGCTGAGAGCAGCGGGGAGGAGGGCATCCTCGGGGCAGAGGTTCCTGGCTCCGATTCACCACCAGGACTGACAGCAATAACCACAATGCCCGAGACTTTAAAACATAAGGCTCGTGCTCACCTCTAGCGAACTATGGAACGCCTCTCTTTCCCACCCTTCACCTCCATTTCTCACTCATCCGTTCTCCCCTGGATTCCCAGCACCTGCGAGTCACACAACACCAGTTCCCTTAAATTCCTCTCCCCACCCCCCTACCCCCCACTCCTGCCCCCTCAGACGCAGTCCATGACTAAAGAGGAGCCAGCTAGAGAGCTGGGAAGCAGGGTAAAAGGACAGATTACATCTCCGGTCCCCAAGGCTTGAGCAGAGTCCACCCTGAGCTGGGGACTAGAGGGCGACCTCAGGATTGGGTAAAAGTGAAATTTTCATTGAAATCCAATGGAACGTTTTAATACTCCAAAATGAGTCTTTTCTGGTTGGTACCTGACATTGCCAGAAAAGTTAATATCTCGATTAACTTTTCTGGCAAAGGTTTCCCTATTTCCTAGGAGAGCTGGTTTAAAGAGCAGTGGTTGGAGGGGAAATAAAATTATCTTTGGATTTCATTCTACCACGTTCAGCCCATTCGACACACAGGTAGGTTAGACTTGCATTTCCGATGTGCGCAGATGTAAGGCATGCTGGCATCTGGGGGAGGCAGGTACTAAATGTGAATTATCAGCTGGAAAGAGGAACCAGAAGGTGGCACCACAGAGAAGGGTCTGGGGAAGTTAAGCTGGCCCATGTAGAGGCTGGCATGGGCCAGTATGGGGGCCCCAGCCCAGCTCCCGAGGTCCGGTTCCCCACATTCCTGGGCTGGGCAGTCTGACTACTCGGGAGTGTGATGCAGCAATGAGGGTCCAGGGCTCAGAGGTCAAACACTCCGGAACCAAGAGGAGGTGGACCCGGAGCAGGAGGTCGCAGACAGTGGACAAAGCATCAGCCACATTCCATGCCCCGGAGGAAAGGGGGTGCCAAAGGGAGGAGGCAGGGTCCTGGGTTCCACCCACATTCACTGCGGTTCCCAGAGGGGCTTCCAGCCAGAGGCGGGACTGAAGAACAGGAAGTACAACTAGTAAAGCCCTTTACGTGAAGGCCGAAACCAGTCCATGGTGAAGCCAGAGGGCTCCTCCTCGCAGAGACTCTGTTCCTGGGTTTGCTCCCAACCACCCTCCTCTCTGCTCCGCTCTGAAAGGTTTCATCTCCTCTCTGTTTTCATCTCGCTCCATGTCTCCCTACAATTTAGTCCTAGCACACTGCAGTGTGACTGCCCCTTACTTTCTACCTACCACACTGGGCCTGAGGGATAGTCTATCTGAGAGCAGGCGTTTAGTAAATGTTTCAGGAGGGAAAGGGGGAAGGAAGGAAAGGAAGGAAGGAAGGAAGGAAGGAAGGA
>PVJN01021095.1:0-35126 GCA_004026805.1 Lasiurus borealis
CCCCCCGCCTTCCCCCTGTCCCTTTGTCCTATTTATCTATCACTGCTCGGGTGACCAATGGTCCAGGCTTGCTCAAGAGAAGAGTTTCCAGGGACACAGACTGTATTTTAAAGCCGGTCAGTTCTGCGCCTGCGCTAACCAGGATGAGTTGGTCACCTGAGCGTCCCCTGTCCACCCGACACCCAGACGGGAGGTGTGAGCATCAGAGAGCAGCAGTGCTGGGGGTGGGGGAGGGAGTGGGGAAGGGGGTGGGATCAGCTCCATCTCCCACCACTAAGGCCTCGGAGCCAGGGCTGGCTCATCCGAAACAGAGTAATAGTAATAAAGACCACACTTTGCTCTGAGGAGGGAGTGAGGTCCCTACGAAGCCGACTCGGCACGGCATCTGGCTCATAGACGGTCACCCCCCTGACCAGAGACCCCAGCTTCCCCTTCCCCACCCACCACCCTGTCTGTTGTCAAATGCTGCCAAATCCATCACTTTCCATCGCGGGCAAAATACAGCTTGGAATCCCAGGCCCTCCAGCCAGCCCTAAATGACCTTTGCCCTCTCCTGCACCTTCTCCTGTGGGTGCCACCGGGGTCAGCCTGGGGCCCCTGTCCCCTCCCCTCCGCAGGCCTGGCTCCAGCAGATGCCTGCAGCACCCGAAGAATTAAATGGGGGCCCAGAGATAGCCCAGCTGAGCAGGACATCCGGGACCAAGGTGACTTTAATACTGTTAGGATCCGGCTCTCGGGTTCCCGGGACAACAGCGCTACATTTGCATTTAAATGGAGGTTTGGAAGTCTGTGAATCTCCATTTCCCTACCGCAGAGGCCTCCTGGCTAGATGAACCCTCTGGCGCCCTGGGGGTTAGTGCCTCTTAAATCCCAAGCCTAGACAAGGATCAAATGAGGGGGTGTTCGGGCAGAGGGCTCTTCCCTCACCCCCTGGGCCAGTCCTGCTTGGAGGCGGGGCTGACTGGTGCTGGTTCTCCAGGGAACCGGGTAGGAGATCCCCGCCACCCCTGCCAGGATGGCATCCGGGATTGCTCCAAGGTAGCTGTCACCTGACACCCGTGCAGCTGCCCCTTCGCTTTGCATTGCAAAGAGGACAAGCGAGACTGCGATGGGGGTCGGAAACCCCTCCTGTGGCCTTGGGCAGAGAGGTCACGCAACTGTTCTGGGCTGCACCTTTCCTGACTAGAACATATGCTTCCAAATCGTGTATGGAAAGTCCCTGACACACAGTAGGGACTTTCCAAACAGTACTGAGTACAGCTCCGAATCGCCCCTCACCTGAGAAGGACTGGCGTTCAGGGTTTCAGGTGAGTTCCTGGGAAGCTTGTCTAAAATGCCACCTCCACCCCGTGCTGATTCCAGTCCCAGGAGCATCAAGAAAGAGAGCCTTCTGTAGAGCATGTGCCACGTCAGCCTCCTCGGTGTACCTCTCTTTTCCTTGGGCACCGGCGGCACTGACTTGTTCTACTGTGTGCACACGAATTCAAGTGGTGCAGCGTGGCCCAGCATGAGGTATGGTGCTCTATGCGCTCAGAATAATGTCTGACCACCCTGGCCGGTTTGCTCAGTGGTTACTGTGTCGGCCCAAGGACGGAAGGGTCTCGGGTTCCATTCTGGTCAAGGGCATGGACCTCAGCTGCAGGCTCATTCCCCGGCCCCAGGTCGGGGCACATGTGGGAGGCAACCAATCGATGTATCTTTCTCCCATTGAAGTTTTTCTCTCTCCCTCTCTCTGTGTAACAATCAATAGAAAAATAATCCGCGGGTGAAGATGAACAAAACAAAAATAACGCCTGATGGCTTTTTGTTTGTTTTCAGTTTGTTCCATAGATTCCACATCCGAGTGCCATCACATGATACTTGTCTTCCTCTGACTGGCTTATTTCACTTGGCATGATACTCTGTAGGTCCCTTCTTGCTGTCTCAGAGGCTAAGATATCCTTCTTTTATCTGCTGCATAGTATTGCCTGGTGTACATGTGCCAAAGCTTTTCTATCCACTCATCTGCTGATGGGCACTTGGGCTGTTTCTAGATCTTAGCCGTTGTAAATTGTGCTGCTCTGAACATAACGGGCACCCATTCTTTCTGACTGTGCTCTGGCTTTCTTAGGATATATTCCCGGAAGTGGCATCGCTGGGTCAAATGGGAGCTCCATATTTCGTTTTTATAAAAATATATTTTATTGATTTTTTTACAGAGAGGAAGGGAGAGAGATAGAATGTCAGAAACATAGATGCGAGAGAGACATCGATCAGCCGCCTCCTGCACACCCCACAGTAGAGATGTGCCCGCAACCAGGATACATGCCCCTGACCGGAATTGAACCTGGGACCTTCCAGTCCGCAAGCCGACGCTCTATCCACTGAGCCAAACCAGTCTCGGCCATATTTCATTTTTTGAGGAAACTCCACACTGCTTTCCAGAATGGCTGCATAGTCTGCGTCACCAGGGTTCCCTTTTTTCCACACCCTCGCCAGCACTTGTCACGTGTTGATTTGTGGATGGCAGCCATTCTGACAGGTGTGAGGTGATACCTCATTGTTGAGTTTTAATTTGCATCTCTCTGATGGTCAGTGACTTTGAGCCTGTTTTCATATGTCTCTTAGCCATCTGTATATCCTCTTTGGGGAAGTGTCTCTGTAGGTCCTTGGCCCATTTTTTAATTGGATTATTTGTCTTCCTTCTGTTAAGTTGTTTGAGTTCCTGTATATATTTTGTATATTAACCCTTTATCAGGTGTGTCACTGCCAAATGTGGGCTCTCTCTTCGTTTCATTGGTGGCTTCTTTTGTGGTGCCTCATGTTTTTGTGACCCCTGATGATGTGCCACGGCCACACCCACTATCTAGTGAGATCCTTAGAAGAACCTCATGACACATCCCTGTCCCCTCATTGTGGATGGAGATACAAGCTCAGAGAGGGAGAGCCGCTTTCTTGAGGTCACACAGCTGGGAGTGGAACTCAGGCCATTGTGGATTTACCCCTCGTTCCTGTGCCCCCCCTCCAGGGTTTCTCCCGTGCCCTGTGCCACCTCACACGGGCTCCAGTGAACACTTCTTGATCTGTGTTGATGTCTGTGACAGGGAGGGGCAAGTTGCCTTCCCAACCTGGCTGGATCCCAGGTTTTGGGCCAGGGCAGGGGACCTTTACAAGGTGGCATTTTCAACTTTCCTTTGTTCCTCGGATTCAACCCACAGCCAGGTCATCCTGGAGCCCGGCTAGGAAAGTCTCCCATTTCAGAGAAGTGACTCCAATGCTGGCCAGAAAAGGCAGCAAGGCCTGGGGCCAGGACCCTCCCCACACACCCGAGTTACATGGCAGCCGAAAGTGCTCACACTCGGGCTTGGCAGACTGGGCTCCTTCAGCCCGAGACTGAGAGATCAGAGGTGCCTCAGTTTTCCCACCCGTAAAATGGGAGTGAGAGTATGGAGACTCAGTGAGATGATATATAAACTAGTAGGTAGCACCCATGGCCCAGCTCATGTTGAGTAAGGTGAAGACGCAGTGAAAGCTGTTGCTGAGGTTATCATTATTGTCGCCATCCTCTGATCAAAAACCTCTTGGGGACTGAAGACATGAGAAGGAGCAGTGGGCGTAGAACTATCCAACAAGTAGGAGTTATGACTGGGATGTGTGCAATCAATCGTACACTTTGCCCAGCTTAGTAGTTAAAGACACTGTCCGTGGCATCAGGAAGACCTGGATTTGAATCCTAGCCTTAGCCTTTTATTAATTACTAGAGGCCCAGTGCATGATATTCATGCACTGGGTGGGGGGGGGGGAGGGAGGAGGGTCCCTCAGCCGGGCCTGCACCCTTTAGCATCCGGGAGCCCTCAGAGGATGTCTGGCTGACGGCTTAGGCCCGCTGGGAGCTGCCAAGGAGGCAGGAGAGGCTCCCACCACCACAGCTGCTCTCCCCAGCCATCAGCCTAGCTTGTGACTGAATAACCTGTCCTTGTGGTCACACACTGACCACCAGGGGGCGGCTCCTGCGTTGAGCATCTTCTCCCTGGTGGTCAATGCTCATCATAGCGACCCTTGGTTCTGCCGTTTGGTCGATTTGCATATTACCCTTTGATTAGATAGGATATGAACTTGCAACAGTTATGAGTTTCTCTAAACCCAGGTCCCTCATCTTTGAAACGAGGAGGAGAACGCTGCCGACGTACACATAATAGGGTTGCCAGGATTTGAAGCCGCCGACACCCAGCAAGGGCTCAATAAACTGCGGGGCTTATTGAATAAATCGGTTCTCCGACTCGGGGTGGATGAATGCACATTCTCCCTGTGTCTCCAGCAAATGGAATAGGCATTTCCCTTCTCTCACTTGTAAACAGAGAGGGCACTCCGGGCCCAGGGTGGCTGTGAAGATTAAGCGATCAGTGCAGGCAGTCGGGCGCCTGGCACCCAGGAGCACCCCATAAATGTGAGGCAGCGTTTCCGTCCTTGCTGTGAAAGCTCCAGTGGAGAGCCCCGGCCATCAGCAGTGGGACAGAGCGCCCTGGCCTTGACCAGACTGACCCGCAGGGTATAGTGCCCCCCCTGCTTTTCCAGGGTCCACCTCAGGTCTCCAGCACCCCCTCTCCCCCTCCCGCCTCCTCCCTCTCCCATCAGAGTCCTCCATTACCCGCCATCAGATTGGCGGCCCTGACGCAGCTGATTGGGGATTTGTTTTATTTCGGTGCCTGGCCCCCGCCCCCTCTCCCCCCTGAAAAAGCAATTAAACTTGTGTTTACCAGAGTGGGTGGCTGTAATCTGCCGTTTGCCCATCTTATCCTGTCGAGCTGCCTTGCTCCCAGCCTGCTTTGCTTGGGATGGGAGATTTGCATAATCAGTACAACTCAGGAAAGGGCGGGGGAGGGGGGGCAGGGGTGGTTTCAGGCCAGCAAACTGTGAGCACAACTCTGGGGACCTGGTGAACTGAGGGTCTTTTCTACCTGCAGGCCCTTGCCGGGCCTTGTCTTCCTGCCCCTGTTGGGGAGCCTGTCCCTCACCCAGCCCGGTCCATCCCTGGAGGCCAGGCCGAGGCGTCAAGCAGCTGGAGCGTCTGCTGATGGTGCCCCTCTCCGCATGCAGCTTGCGGTGGCTCCCCAGGTCCCTAGCTGCCATGTTCCCATCTCACCTTGTCCTCCGTCCCCACCCCAGGCCCTCCGAGGGGCCACGCGGGCAGAATCGCACGCATACTTCAGCTTCCAACTGCTGGCTCTGCCCCGGACCCGGTGTGCGTTTCCTCAGAGTCCGCCCTGAACCAGCCAGGACAGGGCGCAGGGAAGTTATTTGGGCGGGGGTTTCAGGAAGCGCAGGGGCGAGTGGGGAAAGGGAGCCGGAAAGAGAGAAAAGTGCATGATCAGGGGCGTGGTCCTGAGTGGGTTCAGCTGTGGGCAGCTGGATCCACATCCTGTGGAGACTCTCGAAGAGCCCGACACCAGCTCAGGACTGTGCCACGGGGGGCCGGGAGCTGGCCCGCTCTGCACCAGGGAGGTTGCTAATGAATAGCCCCCTTGTGGGCCTCCCTTCCCACACGGGTGCTGGGCCGGGCCACGTGACTGGCTTTGGCCCACGGACATCAGCTCATGTGACCCAAGCAGAGGCTTGACCCCAGCAGGGCTGAGCCCCCGGGCACTCTGCGGCCACCCGGTGAGAAGCCTGCAGTGGACGTGACCCCGTCCTCGGTGGCAAGGTGGGCTGGACGGGACAGGGAGGGAGAGGGACCCGCCCCCTGCCCCTCGGTGGATGGGTGGCCCCGCTTGGGAGGCGGCAGGCTGGGCCCTGATTAAACGCGGAGCCGGAGCGATCAGGCTGCTCTGCGAGGCCCGGCTGACACCTGTTTCCAAGTCTTTCATTTAAAAAGCTGGTTGGGAGGGCGCCGTCTTTCCCCTTCGCTTTATTTAAATTAAATTGGAAAGTTCTGTGGAGATCTTTGAAATGTGCAGAGCGGCGCTCTCTTCAATGAAAGGGAAGATGAAGGGAGCCGGCCGGGCTCTGGGGCACCGGGGAATTGTGGGGCCCCAAACGCCGTTTGAAATGACAAGCACCGCCGCTATCCGGGGACCCACTTTGTGGCAGAGGAGATCCTGGGGTTCGCTATCAGGGGTTCGCTGGGGGGGGTTCCCCTTTTCCTCCCCCCTCGTCCTCTCTGGAGAGCGCTTCTGAGGAGCTGCGTTTCCTGTCCATTAGAGCGTCACCTGCTGGGCGGGAGGCAGTAAAGCCCATTTGCGGAGCTGCACGTTCTGGGAGGCCCACTGACAGCGCTGAGAGTGGCACCGTGGTGAGGCTGTGACCTTCCCAAGGTCACGGAGCAAGCGGCGAAGGAGCCACAGAAAGAAGCAGAGCCTCTTGGTCCTGAGGACCGGACCCTGACTCCGTTCACTCACATTGTCACCCGAATGAACACCGAGAACACGGCGGGCACTCGGCGAGTCACCCGTTCGGCGTGCATACCTTCCCCGCTGTCCCGTGCCTGAGTGCACGGATGACGCTGTAACGGCCCCCGTGACCCATCCCTGTGGGACCTTCCAATCCCCTAAGGGACATCCTGGATCGGCTCCTCTGTCCCCCCACCCGAGCACCCCCTCCCCTGTGGGAGACAGTGACTTCCTCCCACTCCCCAGGCCTCCCCAAACCCATGCCCTTTGCCACTTGACCCGCTGAAAGGTGGGGGGTAGCTTCCACCTCTGGCTTTGAGACGTGGGAGCTAAGACCTGGGTTGGCGACGGGATCAGGCGGCTCTGGGTGAAACTGGGTGGCGGAGCTGCGGTCCACTCGCCGAAGGCTCACGGACAAGACCACCTCGCTCATTAGGTTAGGGGACTGCTGGGGGCTGGGCGGAAGGCGGGGAGGGTCTCGGCAATTACAGAGGTCAACTGCCACCAGAGCAAAAGGTCACAGTGGCAGCCGCCCTAGGAAGCTGTGTCTTCCTATCAGCTGCCACGGGCACCTTCACAACGATGATCATTGGCCAGAGATGACCTTCCATGGCCCCACCCCTCCGGCCCGGCCTACAGGCATGGGGCCTCCTCCTGGGGTCTGAGGGGCTGGAGGAGGGAGCACCCCCACTTCCCTCTCATCAGACCTGTTTCCTTGGGCAGCTAGTTAGGCCCCTCTTCCCCCCCACCCCACTCTCCTCCGAGCCTCTTCGGCTGACAGCATCCAGGGTGTGATGAGGGAGGTGACCCCTCCTTGTCACCCTGAAACGCTGCAGGGGCGAGAGGCAGCCAGGGAAACAGCTTCAGGCCCAGGCTCTGGACTCAGAAGAGGAGGAAAATGGGAAATTGGTGATGTGATGTCTCAGAAACACCTCCAGCGTTTCCTGGCCCCTCCTCCCTTACTCCCCCCACCACACACACCTTCCTCACAGGTGGACGGGGGCGGTTTCCAGAGAAGCCAGCTCCCTGGCCACACTTTCCTGAATGGTGCCCACTATCCAACCAGTTAGCGGTGTCTCAAGGATAGGAATCCCAAATTGCCCTGTTAGGTGCCCCCCTCCAATCCCTTGCTGGGGGACCCAAGCCTCCCTCCGCTGTGGGCACTGGACTGAGCAAGGCCGTGTCCTACCCTTCTGGGCAGGGGCTGGAGTCCCGCATGGAAAGCTGGCCGGGACTCAGGATCTTGGGACACCAGGGGTGACATCCCTGCTCTGCCATCAATGGGACCCGAGACTGTGGCCAGATCACATCGCCCCGTCCAGACCCAGGTGCCTCTTCCTCAAAATGGGGCTTGTATGCCGAAGAAGTGCAGAAAGTTTGTGAAAATTACAAAGGGTAATGCCAATTAAAAAAAAAAAAAAGACTAAGGAACGGTTTTGAAAGAGCTCTGTAAATGTCACAGGCACATTTACAAATGTTCCTCCTTCCAGGCCTGGCAGAGAGTGTAGATGCCAATCTTGCCCACCACTGACCCCGGGAAACGGAGTGATTTCCACCCACCTGCCCTTTGCTGACTGCGGGCCGGCCCTGTCCCTAATTTGCCTGCTGACCTGGCCAGGGACTGCCCCTCTCCAGGCCTCAGTTTCCCCATCTGCAGAATGGGAACAGGCATGCTCCCGCCTGCCGCCTGGCCAGCCCTGCAGGTTCTTCCCTTATTGCAGAGCTGCCCTCGAGACACGTGTGCTGAGGGCTCAGACTAGCGTTTCTCTGAGGGACATCCCCAAGGAGAGTGGGAAACGCTGTCTCGGATGGGCCTTCCTGGAGACTCAGGGGCTCATAGTCAAGGCTCTGAGAAGTCCTGCAGTGAGGGCACTGTCTGAAGGTCGTGTGCTCACAGACCTCTTTTAGGCAGTACCCTGCAGAACCCTCCCTGGCTACCCGTGGGGGGTGTCAGCCGGGAGGATCCAGAGAAGCTCAGGCCCACGGGCTCTCCTAGGCCTCCGTCCACCTTAGGAGACAATCCTTCCCCCCTGTCACGCCCCCCACCCCAGCCCCCGCCTTTCTGGTTTCAGCCCCCCTTCGGAGACGATCTTTGAGGCTGAATCACAGGCATCAACTCCAGCTCCTCCAGCTGCTCTTGCTCCCCGTGCCTGGAAGTGCCTGGAATTGCTGCCTGAGCTAGAATCAGAGGCTCTGATAAACCAGGTTAATTTTAGTGCCCGCGGCCGAGAACGGCCGCCCTCCCCAGTGGGCTGGTCAGATAAATGAGTTAATTTTGTCCGAGCGCCCAGTGTCTGGGGGACGTGGGTGCTGAGGGTGCACGCACGTGTTGGGGGAGTGGGACTGGCTTGGCATGTGCTCCGGTACCCCTGAGGCCCCCCGGGAAGGGGAGCTGCGTGCTCAGCAGAGCAATTAAAGGTGCAGATAATGGCCCGGAGTCACCCCGGCGGGCGCGTGGCGGGTGGGTGGATGTTCCTGGGGAAACCTCATGTCAGCAGCCTCACCTGTGGGACCGACCGGGGCGGGAGGCGGGTGGGGGGGGATTATGGGGGAACCTCAGAGCCCCACCCTGAGGCTGGGCAAGGCAGGCTGAGGCAGCAGAGGGGGGAAGGGTGTCCTTCCAACCGGCCCACGCCTGGCCAGGGACGGGTGCCGGGTCTCTGAGCAGACGGCACTGGGCTGAGGAGCTGTGTGACCCCGGGCAGGTCCCTGCCTCTCCCTCAGTTTTCTCCTCTGTCAATGGCTACTGTGCTCCTCTCCCCCTTCCCTCCGGAGCATAAGGTGGGGACCTAGGACTCCAGGCTCGGGATCTGTATTCTGCCACTTCCCTCCTCTCTCTGCAGAAGCTCAGAGACTGGCAGAGGCTCCCCGCCCCCGCACCCCACGTTTAATTGAAGTATAACATACACGTGGAAAAGTGCATCAATCTTTTTTATTCATTTTTTAATTTAAAATTCACTGCAACTCTTCTGGGGCTGAAAACGGTACAAAACCTGAAGATAAAATGTCTCGCTTTCATTGTGTGTTTTTTTAAATTTTAAAATAGCATGAAAAAAGTGGTTTTGAAATCATTTAAGACACTATGAGTTGCAAAAATAGTGCAGAGTTCCCGGTCCCTTTTCCCCAGCTTTTCTCCGTGACCTCTGACACAGCCACGGGTCCCCGTCACAGCCAGACGGGGACACTGGTGTGATATTACTGAACTGAACTACAAAGGGCAGCTGGCTCCGTGGATCTGCACAAAACGACCCCGATTCTGCACCCAGGCCCAGATGAAGAGGGAGAGTGACAGCACCCCCACCTGTCCTTGCCCCTCCTTCCTCCCAGGGTGGCCAGCCAGGATGAGGTCTGGCTTCCGACAGCAGAGACGCACACGGCCTGTCGTTGAACACAGTGCGCGGTGAATTCCACGACGTGTTTCTTCCAGCTGGCATCTCCTGCTCGCCCTCCTGCCTGCCCCTCCGTGCTGTGGCATGCGGTGGTCGCTGGCTCATGCTCACTGCTGTGTAGGCAGAGTTTGTAAAGGTCACACACACCCTTTGGGATCCTGGGACAGAGCACCCCTTCCCCCGCCCCCCCCTTGTCCAGAAGAAGGTCCTTCAAGGCCTCTGGGGCAGCCTGAGAAGTGGCCTCTGGTCCCTCAGCCTGAGGAACACTGCCACGGGCTGTGCTATGTCCCCTCAAGATTCACATGCTCCACCTCCCCCACCCCAGCCCCTCAGTGCCCTGGAATGCGCCTGTATTTGAAGAGAGTCCTTAAAGAGGCAGTTACGTTAACATGAGGTCATCAGACGTGTATGGAGGGAAATCTGAGTGATGACCCAGGAAGAGGTGGCCACCAACCAGCCGAGGGGTCTCAGAAGAAACCCAAGCTGTGGACACTGGCCCCGCTGTCTGCAGGGTGGTGAGGACGGAGATTTCGGTGTCCGAGCCCACCGTGCATGGAGCTCTGTGACACAGCCCCAGCACACAGCACGGCGCCTTCTCTTCCGTCATCCTCTGTGTTTGGAAACCTGCTGGCTGGTGCCCGCAGGTGACCAGGGCATGCTTCTGTCTCTGCCCAGATCTCGGCCTCTCTGCCTGTCCCAGGCCTGGTGCAAACTGAGCCCAGAGGTGTAAGCTGTTATTTTACTGGCAATTTCAGCTCAGCCCCGAGACTGGGGGGGCAGGAGCTGCTCCAGCATTTCCTGCACCCCACTTGTGGGTGGGGGCTTGGGAAGCAGAGCTGCTCTATTAACCCTTTTGGGGGTCCCTCAGTGGCATTTGAGAGCGTGTATTTCTTCATTATGGTCCAGCTGGCCTAGGCTGGCCTTGACCCAGGCATCTCTCATCTTCTTTGAACCTGGCACTCAGGCACGTCCCTGTGGTCGGCAGAGGCACCCGTGGGGAGCAAGCTCACAGCAAGCACACCTGAAGGGCCCACTCACGGTGGGTTCCTGCCAGCCCATTGGCCAAAGCAAGTGCCCTGGTCCCGTTCAATGTCAATGGGGGGAGGAAGGGGAAGTCCGCATCACTGGGAGGTGGTGGCGGGAGAGAAAATGTGCTGCACAGCCATCTAATCTACCGCATTCAATATGCTTTGTACCCGGAAGACAGATTCTCCCCCCCCCCCCCCCCCGCCTAAAAAATCCTTAAAACCACTGATTGGGATGCTTGCATCCAGTTTGTATATCTCTTCAGCATCATCTTGGGGTCGTAGTCCCCACCTGGAGTATGCCCTAGGGACCCGGATGACACCCATTGACACAGCCTGCCTGGCCCTGAGTTCCCTCCCGGCTCACTTCCACCCCCTGCCGTCAGAGGAAGGTAGTGGCGAGGCCTGCCCTGGACCCGGAGGAAGGACCTCATTCACCCTCAAACAGGTTGTAGGAGAGACAATTTTTCAGAAAAGCCACCAGGGTCCAAATGCTGGTTCTGCCGCTGAGTGGCTAGGGGACCTCGAGAAAGTTCCTTAACCTCTGCAAGCCTCAGGTTCATTGTATATAAAATGGGCGTAAACCTAGAATTTTTGTCTTGGAGTTTTCGTAAGGATTAAGAATAAGAACATGCCCGCTGGTATGGGGTTGAGTGTCGACCTATGAACCAGGAGGTCACTGTTCAATTCCTGATCAAGGCACATACCCGGGTTCTGGGCTTGATCCCCAGGGTGGGGCGTGCAGGAGGCAGCCGATCCATGATTCTCTCTCATTGATGTTTCTCTTCCTCTCCCTTCCTCTCTGAAATCAATAAAAATATATTAAAAAGAAAAATCGTCAGAAAATAAGGACTGTAGCCACACTGTAAGAGCTCAATACACATTTGCTGTTGTCGTGCCAGGCGTTTGCCAGGTATGATGCCATAGCAGCCTCGCCCTCACATCCGGACCCACCATGCCCTCACGCCCAGGGAGCGACACATTCTGTGGTGCTGGCATTCAGGCACTGAGTAACCGGCTCATAGGGGCTGCCAAAACGAGTCCCTGTCCGCTGAGCCCAGAGCACCCCGACTGTGTGAACCACAATGCCTTTCGGGAGATCCTGGCCGCCCATCCAGGGACGGAGCCTCGAACGTCATGTCCACTTTCAGAGGTGCCCCTCTCCGTGGGCACGGGCCCTCCGGTCCCAGTGTAGGGAGAGGAGAGCTGCCCGCAGGCTGCCTGGCACACACCGGGGCTCTGCGAACCACGTGGCCCGCATGCTGGAGTGGGCGGCAAACCCGTGTGCCCGGCGTGGCTCAAACCTGCTGGCGCACTGCAGTAAAACCGCCTTCGACTTAATATATGCTAATTAGATTTTAATAGGATTCAGATTTCCAACAGTAGTGCAGTGTTAGCCGGGGTAAGTTATAATCATATCTAATTGGTAATTCTAACATAACAAATTTCTTGGATAAATTATTCTTAGTTAATAGTCCCCCAGGAACAACCTCAACACACACACACACACACACTCACTCGCTCACACACATTTATATATTTTAGGGAAAAGTGAGAAAAAAGAGCACGGTGGAAGCAGGCAGGCTGACAGCAAGGCTAGCTGCTATTTCAAACCTGGACTCTTGCCCTAACCGGTTTGGCTCAGTGGATAGAGCGCCGGCCTATGGACTGAAAGGTCCCAGGTTCGATTCCGGTCAAGGGCAACTTTGGTTGCGGGCACCTCCCCAGTAGGAGGTGTGCAGGAGGCAGCTGATCGATATCTCTCTCTCATGGATGTTTCTAACTCTCTCTCCATCTCTGTTAAAAATCAATAAAATATATTTAAAAAATAATAAATAAAACCTGGACTCTTCAGGACCTTGGCCAGAGCCCCCAGCCAAAGCCTTTGCCTTGCTAGAACCCAGAGTTCAGAGCATCTGCAGGCAGGACTGGTGATGCGGTTGGGTACCTTCTCTGGTAGACTGCTCCCATCCCCAGGAGGTGGCACCAGGCTCAGGCCTCTGCCCCTCCATGGGGCATGGACCCCACCCTATCCCTGGGGAGGTCCTCCTCACCGCAGATGCTCCTCCCCCGAAACCTGTATTGGAATCCTTCCCCAATGCAGATTCCAAGGCTCCAAAGGGTTGAAAGGGGGCTCCACCGGCTGAGTCAATGTTTTATTGACCAGGCAGACAACCACCAATCTGCTGCAGCCTGGCCTCTGCTCTCCCAGAGGCGTGCTGACCGAGAGGCGGCAGCCCTTCCCGATTCAGCCGGAAGCAGGAAGGAGCCTGCTCTCTGTCGCTGGGGGGGGCGGGCCGATCTCCTGCAGCCCACAGAGGGTTTGCCCGGCAGGCCTCCCTTTTTCCTTCTGCCTTTCCTGTCCCCCTCAAGGTCTGCTTTCGGGGGAACCCACTTCAAGCACGGGATCCCCTGTGGTTTGGTACAAGGGAGAGATCACTAGCTCTTTACCCAGATCTCAGAGCTGTGCCTGTGAGCTGTGTGATCGTGAGCAAATTCCTCACCTCTCTGAGCCTCCGCCGGTGCGTCGATAATGAAAGGAACATCCATTCAGAGAGCCGGTGAGATGGATGCAGTGCCTGGCAAGCCGTCGGTGCTTCATGAACGCTGGCTGTTCTCAAGGCAGATGGTCCCAAATCAGCATCTCTCTTGCGCCCCAGACCTTCTGGGCACCGCCACTGGCACGTCCCTCCTCCTCCTCCGAGGTCAGCTGGCTGGCATCAAGCTTACCGTCCTCTGGATTCTTTCCGGAGTCTCTGCCTGTGCAGGCCAAGGTCCTCTGGCTTGTGTCATGGTGCCCCCTCCCTCACGTCTCACAGCCTCCGTTCCTGAGGTCCTGGCCTCCAAACCCGCCCCCCTGCAGCCCCACTGCAGGCCCGGCTCCCGGTGGTCAGACCTGCTCCCGCCCTGGCAATGCCTCACACGGAGGACTGGTTCCTGGGCAAGGTGCGCAGCCCCTCTGAGCTTCATCTCCTCATGCAAAAGGTGGGGTGCAGTGTTGTTGTAAGGGCTTGGCACATCAAGGGCACTTCCTCTCCAGCCTGGGCCACCACCTTTCACGGGAACCCCACCAGAACTAAGGGAGCCACTCACCCACCTCCTTATGCCAAGAGCAGGCCGCTCAGACTTGACCAGGCCCCCCATGACCGGGGACCCTGTTACGATGCAGGTTCTGATGTAGCAGGTTGGGGTGGGGCCGAAGGTTCTGCAGGTCTCGCAAGTTCCCGGGGGATGCTGGGAGCACACTGAGGGAGGAGGCTCGGGAACTGCCCGGGCATTGTCTGTGGTTCTCAAGCTCCGGCCTGTCGCAGTGAGCCCAACAGCAGCGAACACTGAACACACACAGTGTCCTGGGCCTGTCCTCTGAGTTCATCCAGGTAATTCTCTGATGAGCACCGTGGGCGCCCACCTGCCCATGTGACAGGCGAGGGAGCAGAGGCACAGAGAGGAGGAGTAAAGTGCCCGAGTCGCAAAAACAGTGAGTGGCCGAGCTTACTGTCCTTGACCTTGACTGTGCTGCTGGCTCCTCTTACAACCTGGGAATTAAGGGACTTGGGGAGGGACTGTCCCTGCGGTCAGAGAAGGATGGTCCCAGGGGGAGGTCGAGTTTGAGAAGCTGGGGTGGGGACCCCAGCTTAGAAAAGGACTCCTCCAAAGTGCTTGGTGTCTGTGCCCCTCCAGGGTGAATGGAATGAGAGGCTGGAGGGAATGGTGGCCTGGGGCTGGGTAGGCGGCTGCCTGGGGCAGGGGAGGGGGGAGGGGAGGAGAGCAGGGGGGAGGCAGGCCAGGCAGCTGCTGGAAGCTCTGTCACCAGGTCTGATGCAGCTGGCAGCGCAGGGCTCGCTATGTGTGCTGACATTTAGGCCTGCCACTGATGATTGGGCCCATTTCAGAAAAGTGCATGTATTTTGCACATCTATTTCCTTCCACCCGTCACTCAGGACCGCCGTGCCCACGGGGGGCCAAGGGCGCAATCACGGACAGAACAGCCTAAGTGCCTTTCGGAAGGGCTGCTCTGGCCTGTGTGCCTCCACCCGCCCTGGCTGCGGGCCCGTCCCTCCCGCGCCCTCCGTGTCCCTCTCCTTTCCCCTGGCTATCTCTCTGCAGCTCACCTTCTTCGTTTCTGTGTCTAGACTGGCGCCCCTCTTCCCCCCACCGCTCTGTATGGCCTGAAAAGTTCTCTTCCAGAATCTCTCTCCCAAGTGACCCCCTTCTCTGCCCCCTCCAACCCCCGTCTGCAAATCCCTCTGAGGACCCTCCTGTCTCCCAGACGTCTGATCCCAGGGTGATCCTGACCCTAGTGAGCAAACAGCTCTCCTTGGCTGGGGGTCCCTTCCCTCACTCTCTCCCTTTTACCCCTCCCTCCCTCCCTTTCTCTCTCCAGGCCCTCTCTGCTCCTTCCAGCTTCTTCCCCTCTCTGCTCTCCTGACTCACCTCTGCCCTCAGGACCCCCTCCCCCTCCCTGCATTCCCCTTACATCTTCCTGACCCTGGCCCTCCTGCCTCTGCCCTGGAAATGGACCAGTGCACATCCAGGTTGGGGCCCGCCCAGAGCCGTCAGCTCCCCTGTGGGGCAGAGCCCAGGGCCTTGTTTGGGTTTTGTTTTCTCGCTCCATGGAAACGCGTGCATTTCATAAAGCCGAGGGCCTTTCTGGTCAGCAGGGCTGGGCCCTCGACCCTGAGGCCCCGGACCCGCCTGAAGAACCCGGAAATCCCTGCTCCCTGTCCCCCACAGACAAGGTCATCGTGGCCCTGGGCGGAGCTGGCTGCTGGCATCTCTGGTGCCCGTGGGGTAACCGGGCCCCACATCCTCTCTGCTTGGCTAATAGCTCGGCCAGAGTCGAAGTAGGAGGGGCCAGTATCTCCATTCATGGAGATGAGTGGGGCATAAGACCACATGACTCCTCTTGGGGATGCTGTGTCACCCCAAGATTGAGGAGGAGATGGTGACCCCAGGCTTTGCTTCTCTAGCAGGTGCACAGGACTTGGGATCCCCAGCAGAGACACCTCCTCTCCTCCTCCCCGGAAGGGGCAGCCCTGGAATGAATGCCGTCTGCGTCCCCCACTTCCCATGACTGGTTCACAGCCCGAAAGCCCAGGCTGGACAAGCGTGGTCCACCTGGAGCTGCCACGCACGAGACTGCTGAGAGCTCCACTGACCAGCGGTGGGCTAACCCCTGGCCCATGTGCTTTGGATAGCGGTTCTCGGTATCTGCCCCATTGCTGCCCCGTCGCCTGAGCAACAGAGTCAGTGGCACCTGGCATAGTGGCCCTTGGCCAGCTCGAGGGGCCTCTGCAAAGCCAGAATGCCAGGGAAGTGGGGTGTCAACCCCTGGCGGACAGGGACAGGCCTGGCTTGTGCTGGGCAGAGCAGTGGGCAGAGTGGGAGCTCTCAGGAGACCAGGCCTGGGGGTCAGGCCCAGCCCAGCTGCCATGCATCTGGCTGATGTGCCGGTGAGCCAGGAGGTGCCCAGGGGACAATGAAACAGGACCAGAACTTGAGGTCCTCTTTGTCCTGTGACTGCAGCGTGTGAGCTGGTGCCCGAGAGACAGCTGAGGCCTCTGTGCTGACCTGGAGCCAAACCGTGAAGGTGGCAGCAGCGACTCCGATGCCCCCTGCTGGCCTTCAAGTCCCGGCTGCCTGTCACCACCTCCTGGGAGCCTCCCTTGATTTCTCCATGTAGACCGATCTCTCGCCCATTCTGTGACTGCACCGTGCTCTCTCACTTTTCCTTCAATGCTTACTGCAGTGGGTTGCAATTCTCTTTCCCTCTGTCTGTCATTCCAGATGGATCTGGGGCTCTCCAGGGCAGAGTCTGCCCAGCCTGTCTCGAGGCCTCCCTGCCTGGAGTAGAGCCAGGCCAGGGGTGCTAAGTGGTCATCAGAGGAGTGAATGAGCTGGTGGATGAAGTGACCCCTGGAAGCATCCATGTCCCTTCTCAGGCTGGGCTCTGCTTTAGTCATTCTCACCCCTCTCTCCCTCTGTTTCAATCCCAGGTTGAATGGAGCATGCGCTGCAGCCTGCTCAGGACACAGACTCCTCAGGTGCAGGCCCCCACCCGCTGCGGTGCTCAGCGGGCTTTCTCCGGGTGTGTTCCCCGCCACTCGATGCGGGTTATCCACTTGCTGCTGAGATATTAATGCACCTTCGGGGTCAGCGGAGCCCGATGACTATGATGTTAATAGGGCAGAGCAATTCCAATTTCATGCCTACATGGGCTTCCCTCTATTAAGGCAAAGAGAGGGAACAAATCCTTTTTGATTCCTTCCAGAAAACAGTCCAAAGCATTGTGTGCAAGAGGCTTAGGGGGGATTGCCGGCGGGCAGCAGAGGGGGCAGGAGCTCGTGTGAGACCGAGCAGGGGAAGGGGGAAGTAGGCTGAGGCGGCCCCGAGGTACTCTGTGGTTACTGCGCACCAACCTGGCCCGGGTGTTTATCCTGACGCAGAGCTGAGGGTTGTCCGGGCTTGAAAATCACCCGCATCAGTGTCGTGAGACGTGGGGAGGCAGATATTCACCGAATGAATGGGTCATTTGTTGGTTGTATTTTTAGAAGAGAAGTTGCTGGGAGGAGTTGTTGAAATGAGAGTGTGTGAACAGGGAGGGTGGGAAACCAAGATTCTGGCACATCGAGTTCAGAATGTGGGGCTGCTGAAGGTGGCAAAAAAAAAAAAAAAAAAAAAAAAAAAAAAAAAAAAAAAAAAAAAAAAAAAAAAAAAAAAAAAAAAAAAAAAAAAAAAAAAAAAAAAAAAAAAAAAAAAAAGGCCCTGCAGAGACCGGTTTGGCTCAGTGGATAGAGCGTCAGCTTGTGGACTGAAAGGTCCCAGGTTCGATTCCTGTTGGGGGCATGTACCTTGCTTGCAGGCACATCTCCACTGTGGGGCGTGCAGGAGGCGGCTGATCCATGTCTCTCATCGATGTTTCTGACTTTCTATCTCTCTCCCTTCCTCTCTGTAAAAAATCAATAAAATATTTATAAAAACACACAAAACAAACAAACAAAAATAAATAAACGGCCCTGATTCTGCCTCCTGCTGTACCCACACATTATGCCATGTGAGCCTGCAAGCTGTTCTCCTTCAAAAGTGCCATTTATTTCTTCACCCCTTGAATCGGGGCTGAACTTCTGACCTGCGCCGGCCAACACAGTGTAACGGAAGCGACAGCAAGCAGGTTCCCCGAGGCCACGAGAGGGGGTGTGCTTCCCTTCTCCCTGGCGCCTCTGTCTTCCCTGGGCTGGTCTGCTGGAGGATGAGGGTACGTCCGTACGGGGCTGGGCAGACCCATCTCAGCCAGACCCCAGCTGGCTCAGCAGCTGACTTAGCTGCCACGGGAGCGGGGGGGGGGGAGGGGGGGGACAGCCTCCGTAGGCCAAACAAAGCTGGCCCGGCTCCGCGCTGACCGTAGCCTAACGAGGAATAATAAATCGCGGCGGTTTTAAGCGCCTCCGTTTTGGGGATGTTCATTAGACAGCACCACGGCGGCAATAGATAACCGATACAAGAGCCATATGACAGTGTTCCCGGCGAGCGCGCGGCATCCATCACACTGCAAGCGTGGCCCGTGGTGAGTAGTTAATAAATATTTGTTGGGTAAATTTATGTGCTGTCAGAAGCACTGATACAACAACTTGTCTTTCCCCTAAATGTATACTAAATTGTCTGGGCTCTAGGACTTGGCTCGTGTGCTCTTTGTCTAGAATATTCTCCCTTCTCCGCCTGGCCATTCTCTCCGTTTTTCTTTCACAAAGTTCTACTCGGATGTCACGTGGTCTCCGTGGTCTCCTCTGACCCCCTCGTTGCACCCCGACCGCAGAGGCGTGAATCTCCAGAGCACGGGGGAGGTTCGACGCTGAGCACCCGTGGCAGTTTGGGGTTCCTTGGTTGGTTGGATAAATGTTCCCCCCTCGCAGGGCTGTGAGCTCCTTCGAGGTAGAGAGCACCTCCTGCTCACCCCTGCAGCCTGGATGCCTAGCACAGAGCCTGGCCCTTAGCATGTCCCGGAGAGGTGCCCACTCGCTCATTCATTCATTTAATAAATGGGTGCTGAACACCTGCCACGTGCCAGGTTCTGGCTAAGTGCCAAGGACGCAAAAGTGGAGGATGCGGGTGGGGTCCCCGCACTCCCAGGCCGACATGCTGGCCCAGGGTCAGGGAGAGACTGGCAGTAAGAAGGAAGGAGGAGAAGCATCTGATCGTGACGTGTTCGCTGCAGAGAATGGCATTAGGATGGCGTGATGGGGAGAGGGGTGTGGTGGTCGGGCAGGTCCCTCCGAGGAGGTGATAGTGAAGCTGGTACGTAAATGGAGAGGAGGAGTCAGCCCTGCACAAGCCAAGGGGGAGAGAATAGAGAGCTCTGAGCAGTGGAAACAGGCTGAACCAAGGTCCTGAGGCAGGAATGGGCTGGAAGAGTCTGAGGAATGAAAAGGTGTGTGTGAATGAAGGGGGGAGGGAGGGGGAGAGAGAGAGAGAGAGAGAGAGAGAGAGAGAGAGAGAGAGAGAGAGAGAGAGACCAGGAGAGTGTGACAAAGACAAAGCCAGCAGGCTTTGTAAGACTTATAAGGGGTTTGGATTTATTTCCCATGTCTTAGTCCATTTGGGCTGCTTTACCAAAATACCACAGACTTGGTGGCTTCGAAACAACAGGAATTTATTTCCCGTAGTTCTGGAGGCAGGAAGTCCCGGATGTGGTGGTAGGTTGCAGGTTGCCAACTTCTTACTGTGTCCTCACGGGGTGGAAGGGGCAAGGGGGCTCTCTGGGGCCTCTTTTATGAGGGCACCATTCCCATTCATCAGGGCTCTGCCCTCGTGACCTCCGCTTCTTTTTACATCCTGACCTTGGGGGTTAGGTTGCAGCATGTGGATTTGGTGAGAACCCAGACATGGAATCTGTGGCAGGGGGTAAACCATGGGCGGGTTCTGAGTTGGGGGGCGCCGTGGGATGACTTACGTTGACAAGGATCTCTTTGGCCGCTCCAGGGGACCAGATTATTGGGGGTGGCCAGCAGGCAACCCGAAGACCAAACAGTGGACAAGGAGAGAAGCCAGTGAATTCAGGGTGAGTTTTGAGAGCAAAGTCAACAAGCTATTTGATTGGCTGTGCAGGAGGCACTGAGGGGGAGGGGAGTGAAGGAAAAGGGGAAACACCATGTTTTGCAAGGGAAAAGTCAGAAGTTGCGTTTCAGTCACACGAAGCTGGAAATGCAACGGGAGAGGGGAAACCAGTAGGAAGTTGGACATCCGAGTCTGAAATTCCAGGGAAACGTGGAGTCAGAGAGGTGGGCATCCAGGTGGAAGTTCATCGAATGGGTCATCCAGGCCCTGACTTAGACAGAGGTCAAGGGGCAGTGATGACAACAAGAGGACAGAGTCACTGCTTCCTTCCCAGCCTTTTTGTCGGGGGGCTTGGAGGTATTGTAGGCAGGGGTCCCAATCCCCTGGGGACATGGGTGTGGACGGGGAGAGGCACCAAGGGCTCAGGGAGGTCATGGAGCTCCTGGCTGGGAAGGGAGAGGCCTGAGGCATGCTGGGGCAGCAGAGGCAGTCGAGAGCCCTCCTCCCAGCCTCCTCTGCTCCTCTGGCCTGAGCCTCTGCACAGCAGACCCCACGCCTGGTGCTCACCTGTCCCAGGAAGACTGCGTTTTCCCGCCTCCTTTGCAGCTAGGTTGGGGCCATGTGACTCCTCTGATCATGGGATGCAGGCGAAGGTGATCCATGTTGCCACTAGGCTTGGCGGTTAAAATAACCCTATGTCATTTTATAAGTTTTGTAAGGAATCACCACAAGCTCAGTGACTGAAAACCACGCACATTTATATCCTTGGCGTCCTGGAGGTGGGAAGTCTGGGAAGAATCTAGGGGTGCACAGCGTTGGCGGGGCCAGCTCCTATTGGGGGCTCCCGGGGAGACTCCCTTCCCTGCCTCTGTAGCTTCCAGAGGCGGCCTGCCTGCCCTGGCTCGCAGCCCCCTCCCGGCTTCAGCCTGTCAATCTGTTGCTTCTGCTGCCACATTTCCTTCTAGTGCCTTCTCTCTGCCCTCTTAGAAGGCCTGGGCTCAGTATGATGTCCCAGAGCAATCCCCCATCTCAAAACCCTGAAATGAATCTCATTGGCAAAACAGATTTTTGCCACGTAACTTAACAGGCTCACAGATTCTGGGGATGAAGACATGGACGTCTTTTGGAGGAACTGTTATTCTACATGCTGCACTGACCCTGTAGCTCCCTTTCCCTCTGCCCTGGAGAAGATTCTAGAAGCTACATGTTCCAGCTGTGGTAGCCATAAGGTGAAAGAGGACTGTCCAGTCTGTCCTGGGCTTTCCATAGCCACAGATGACTTTTCCTGGTGCAAATGCAGTAAGACTCGGGTTGATGTGTTCCTGCAGGCGAGTCTCTCCCTTCCAGACCTTAGTACAGTGTGCCATGGGTGACTCTCAAGTCTCGGCCACAGCTCCAAGAGGCCAACCTAGCCCGGCCAATCACTTGCTTCCTCTCTGCCCTCTTATAAGGCCCTTGTGATGACATCAATAGATGTCCCCCAGAACTAGTCACTGAGTGGCCTGGGGACTCTGCTAGTTGATTAGAAAGTTCCAGAACCTCCACCCCTGACTTACAGGTGACCTTGATTGATTGACGTTGGCCTTGGCCGTGGGACCTGCTCTGGCTAAAGGAGTGGTCCTGGACAGGACAGGCAGATTCTTCCTTCCTTCCTTCCTTCCTTCCTTCCTTTCTTTCTTTCTTTCTTTCTTTCTTTCTTTCTTTCTTTCTTTCTTTCTTCCTTTCTCCAGCTTTGGCGATCTACCATTGCCTGGCCAAACGCCAGACAGCCACTTCACCTTGAGCCTGAGCCCCAGAGCCAGCACCCCTTGGAGGAGACCGGAGCCCCACCCACAGCCTGGAAGGTAGCCAGGAATTCAGGAACAACAGGGATTTAGAATGTTCTACCTGTCCCCTGAAGCAGAGGTGCCCCCTGAGCCCAGATGGGATCAACTTTGCCACTTCACCCTGAAGAGGAACATAGCCATGACTGCTTGTTGTTGCAGGCTGCTGAGATGTGGGCTGGTTTGTTATGCAGCATTGTTGTGGCAACAGCTGACCGCTACACTTGTCCCCACGGAACCTTTGATCTCCTGAGCGTGTCCGGCTACTCCCCACTCCTGGCTGTTCGGATGTGCACAAGTCGGAGCTGTATCTCCACCCCTCATCCAGGGAGGGGCACTCTCCGTCTCCTTCGCCACCTCCCTCCATCCCCGTGCCTGTCCCGAGGCTGGCGGCCAGGAGGCACTCGGCTGCCACGATAGAGCACATGAAGGACACAGAGCCACAGACGCAGGTGGGGAAAATCATTCTGTGTGTTTTAATGAAACCGACTAAAGAAGCCAAGACACAGACAGAAAGAGACTAAGAACCAGACTGGAAATAGTTTAGAAAAGAAATGAAAAGCGATCGCAGAGGTGTCAGTGCCGGGCGGAGTGGCGGGAGCCGGGCTGGGCCTTCACGTCAGCTCCAGGACCACTGTCAGGGCGAGCACCAGGATGAGCCGGACACCAGCGGGGCCAGAGGTGGAACCTGTGCCGGGCGCAGGGAGAGGTCAGAGCGCGCAGACCCCCACCCCGCGGCGCTTGCGGATGGAGCCGGGGACCAGCGGAGTCTGGACTTCGGCATCAGGAGGCACTGCACCCCATCCCAGCCCGGCCACCTGTCCCACCTGAGGTGACCCCCCTCATTGCCCTGGCCTGCTGGGCTGAGGTCAGGTTCCCTGGGAGCCATCAGGACCCTCTAGTGGGGACCAGGACTGGGAGCCCCCATTCTAAATTGTGAGATGGGCCCAGTGTAGGGATAGGAGGGCTGGTGGCCTGGGAGCAGTGCCTGGGTCCCTTGGGGTGGTCCCTAGATTGGAGGAGTCTTGGGGAGAACAGTCTGAAGGGCCCCAGCAGAGCTAGCTGTCTGTGCTCCCTACTACCCTATAGAGTGGGCCCATGTCCGAGACACAGCCCCACTGTCAGTGCTGGACATGTGTCCTTGGGATCAGGAAATTGAGTTCTCTGAGTTAAAAACACTGGAGCCACTGCCCTAACCATTAGCTAAATGGTTAGAACATCAGCCAGTGGACTGAAGGGTCACTGGTTCGCTTCCTGGCCAAGGGTATGTACCTCAGTTGCAGATTCAATCTTGCATACTGCAAGATCGGGAGGCCCACCTGGACTGGCCGAGGTCGGGGCGTGAGCAGGAGGCAAACAATCGATGTGTCTCTCTCATGGCAATGTCTCTCTCTCTCTCTCTCTCTCTCTCATCAATGGGAAAAATACCCTCCGATGAGGATTAAAAAAAAACTGGCCGAAACCGGTTTGGCTCAGTGGATAGAGCGTCGGACTGCGGACTGAATGGTCCCAGGTTTGATTCCGGTCAAGGGCATGTACCTTGGTTGCAGGCACATCCCTTGTAGGGGGCGTGCAGGAGGCGGCTGATCGATGTCTCTCTCTCATCGATGTTTCTAACTCTCTATCCCTCTCCCTTTCTCTCTGTAAAAAATCAATAAAATATATTTAAAAAACAAACAAACTGGAGTCGCTTGCTGTGGCCGGTGTTGGGGACACTCTTAGTCGCTGGAAATCCCTGGTGCTACTTTGGGGTGCCAAGTCCCCTTTATAGCCTCAGGGCGCACTCCTGACCACCTCTGACCAGATTCTGTGGACCAGAGGCCAGTCTCTGGCCAAGGCTGAGGGGGGGTCAGGAGTATACAAGGGGAGGTTTGAGGGCCAGAGCCTCCAGCCTTGAAAATCACACTTTCCAGCAAGGAGCTCAGGATGGAGACTTACCATTGGAGTCCTCTGTTCCTCTCGGGATATTTGGGTTTTCTGTGGGAAGGAACAGAAAGAGGACTAGAGAGTGGATGGCCTCAGAGCGCACCTGCCGTGTGCGGTTTCATGCGCTGTCTTGGTGCAGACACACCCCGTGGGCTGGAGGTGGCAGCCCATTGCACAGACGGAGACACTGAGGGACGTTATGTCATTTGCCCCAGGTTGCCCAGCTGCAAGGTGGGGTGTGAACCCACAGATCTCTGGTTGTGACTGCGGAACCCCAGTGCCTCCCTGCGGGGTGGGCACCCTCTCAGGCCCTTCCTGTGCCCTCCTCCTCGGGACAGCGCCAGCCAGAGCCCGGAGTGGGCCCCGATGCCCAGGCAGGCACGGCTTTGGTGGCGTACCGAACACGATGAGCCGGGTGTGCGTGTCGGTGGCGCCCAGAGGGTTCTGGGCGGTGCAGCGGTACATGGAGCCGTTGAGCTCGGCGGGCACGCGCTCCAGCACCAGCTCCCTCCCGTCGAACTCCGTGCTGCCATCCAGGAGGCGGCTCCCGACCCGCGTCCACGTGAACAGGGGCTCTGGGAAAACCTCGTTCTGTTGGCCAGAGCAGGGGGGAGTCCGGTCAAGGGAGAGGCCATTCTGCCAGAGCAGCCGGGGCTCCGAGCCACAGCCCGGCCAGGCCTGGGGACCCATGCTTATCGGTGGGTTTAGGGGGTGGGGGTGGGGCTTCCCGCAACATCAGGCAGAAAGGACTTTGGGCTGGGGAGAAGGTCAAGTCCGTGAGGTCTGTCTACCCCGGGCTCGAGATGGGTAAGCAAAAACACAGGAACCTCGTGCCCTTTCTCACCGAATCAGCAGACAGAGGAGCAGACTGGGGCCCCTGGCAGGGCTGGGGGTGGAGGGGAGGGTCTCAGAGCTCACTGCCAGGGAGCCCCGGGCCTGGCTGGGGACGCTCCCGCCTCCCACCCCCTCCCAGGGGCTCAGAGAGAGAGGCTGACCTGGAATCCATGGACCAGAATCCTCACTGTGTCCCCGACCCGGGCTCTGCTGGGCGTCATCACGATTTTGGGTCCTTTAGGGGCAACTGTAGGGAGAGGAAGGCCAGGTCAGAGGTGTCTGTGTGTGTATGTGTGTGTGTGTGGGGGAACTGGACAAGGAAAAAGGGGACAGGGAAATGGAGGCGAAAGTGCCAGTCCATTCTAGTCCAGGTCCAGGATACTCATCATTCATTCATTCATTCATTCATCCATCTGTTCGAGCTTGCCTGCTGGGTTCATTCACTCACATTCCCCGAGCCCCTGGGAAGAGTCTGACCCAGGGGCTCAGGAGCTGGGGATCAGAGGTGCACAGAACACGGCCTTTGCCCTAGTGGACAAAGTGTGAGGGATTCTGGGTCTCGGTCCTCCCTGCCCCTCTTCCTTACCCCCTTGTGTCACCTCTCCAAAGCCCCCTTGCACCTCTGAGCGTGGGAGACAGGTGCCCCAGGGACTGATGTCCTGTGGACCGTCAATGTCAGGATGGACGAGCCGCTGGTATCCCTGGGTCTGTGCCCTCAGGTTTCAGAGGGGGAAGCCGAGGCCCATGGGTAACAAAGGGTCACCCGGAGCCAGCTTTCCACAGTTCCTCACTTCAGGCCAGGACTCTGCCCAAGTCACTCACTCACTCTTTCAACCAGTAATTATTGGACCAACCCTGTGCCAGGCTGGGGGGCAGGGCTAGGCACAGGGTGAGCCAACCAAGTGCCCGCTGACCTGAGCTTATAATTTAGTTGCAAACACGCACACAGACAAGACACTCCCAGGGAGGGTAGCATCATGCACAGAATCGGCGAAGGGTGGGTAGTGGTCGGTGTCTCTTCCCAAGGAGGTGGCATTTCAGCTGAGACGGGAAAGTCCCGAGGAAGGTTCCAGGCGGAGGGAACAGCCAGGGGGTGGCACTGAGGCAGGGGGTCAGGGGCTCAGGAGAGTGGGAGCTGGGGACAGATTCAGTAGCTTCCTGGGCCACCGTGTTCTGACCGGAGTGCCAGGCCTGGGCCGCCCTCTGTGAACCCCTCACAGAGTCATTGGAGGAGAAAGCTCTGGCCTGGGACCTCCCTCCTCTGCCCTTGTCTGCTCGCCCAGCCTCTCCTCCCCACTCAGAGGCTCCGAGCGAAATCAGAGCAGCAGGCGATGCGGGTGGTCTCCCAGGCCCTGCCAACCTCATTATCGGAGAAGGAGACCAAAGGGCCGTTAATTAAATCACAAGCAGGACATCGGAGGTGCCCCAGGGGGCGGACGGAGCCTCATTGGGAAGAGCTGTGCCGGCTCTGAGGCGGGAAGGGTGGGGAAGGCCTGCAGTTGGTTTCTGAGTCTGTATCCACAGGGACTCGGGGGGTCCTGGCCCGGGAGAAGGCGGAGAGCAAGTTCTGCTCTATTCTGTGAGCCTTGGCCCAGTCACACCACCTGGCATCCCCCCCCCCGCTACATACTCCCCCCAACTCCTGTGCAAACGGGAACAATGATAACCGCAGAGTCCACCCCCACTCTGGATGTTAGAAAAATCAGGAGGTAGAGATCTGTCAGAGTACACAAAGCGCCAGACACATGCTCACTCCTTGTGTGCGTGATCTCATTTAACTTCACGACCTTTCGAGAGTGTACTAAGGAGACGCAAGCTTAGGGGGCTCAGGTCACTTCCCGCCTTCTTTCGTCACGCTCTGTAGGTCGGTCCGCAGGTGGAAGTGCTTCCTGGGGCAGGCAGTGCGGGCCTGGGTATTCTGTCTGCTCTCTCTGTCCTGCTGGGGCATCGCTGTCCAGCTGCGGCCAGCAGAGGGCGGGGAAGGGCGCCCATGTCCAGGAGAGGCCTGAACCCCTGAAGGTCAAGGCAGACACCTTCCCCTTCCAGGTCAGATTCCTCGGGGCCCTGTTTTCTAAAGGCCCATCTCCTCCCTTCAGGTGTGGGCCTGGGCACACTGGCCCCCAACGAAAGGGACCCTGATCCTCCCAGCCTCCGGCTTGCCATGCCAATGACCCTTACCTAGTCACTGCCCCTGAGGTCACGGGCCTCCATTCCATGCAGAAAACCTCTGTCGCCTCCCGTGGTCCCAGCTGTGATGGATAAACCCTCCCTGATCTTCCTGTGACCCGACACAGCAACTGTCCTAGAGAAGTCCCAATCCTGTGTTCTCTCATCCAGCAAACCTCCCTATGCTTTCCACGGTCCATTTCAACCCTGAAAACCTTCCATGGGTTTCGAAAAATGTTTTTATTGATTTTAGAGAGAGAGGGAGAGAGAGAGAAAGATCCATGTGGGAGAGAAACATAAATATGCATCGGTCGCCTCTTGCACGAACCCTGACCGGCGACTGAACTGGCAACCTGGGCACCTGCCCTGACAGGGAATCAAACCGGTGACTGTTCGGTGCAAGGGATGATGCTCAACCAACTAAGCCACACCGTACAGGGCACAGGCCTTCCGTGTTTTCCAGCACTGATGCGTATTCCTGATCCTGACGGACCAAACTCCCGTGACCTCTCATGTCCTGACCTTATATAGCGAACTCCGCTGGCCTCCATGCTCTCCCATCCAGCTCAGCCAAGCTCCTGGCAAACGCAGACTTTGACCTCCAGGCCTGACCCTGAGTGCGTTTGCCCCACCTCCTCCCTGACTCCCTGACCCAGCAAGCAGCCCAGGGCCCCTACTCCAAGGCTTCCCAGCCCCCCAGCTCTGCAGAGAGGCCCGCAGACGGGCACCCGCCACCTTCCTTACCCAGCGTGACCTCTGCCTGCATGGGCATCGACAGCGCGGGGTGCTTGACCTCACAGCTGAAGAGGGCTTCGTTGTCGATCTGCGGGTTGAGCGTCCAGGTGAGCAGGGCCCGCACCTCCACGGTGCCGTCGCTGCCTGGGGCGTGGCTGTGGCGCAGGAAGTACACCGGCTCGGAGCTGTGCACCCAGCGCGGGAACTCGCGGCTCACCACCGTCTCGGGGATGTTCTCGGTGGTCGGCTGGAGGAGGACGCTGGGCTCCGGGGTCAGGCCGAGGGAGGGTCGCTCCGTGGAGGGACGCCCGCCCCGGTTCTCGGTGTCCATCAGGGACAGCGACCTCTGCACCTTGGTGTCATCCAGGTCCCGGTGCAGGAGGGTGCGGAAGGGTCTGCTGTCCTGGAGGGGCCCGGAGCTGGCCGCCGCCGGGGGCTCCGGCAGCGGCACCGCGTCGATCGGCTCCCCGTCTCTTTTGAAATAAACCTGAAACCACAAGGACGGCACAGGAAACAGGAAAAGGTTTTGCGCCCATGACCTCGGCCTCCAGCTGGGCTCGCAGAGGGTGTGGCCGCAGGAGGCTGGTCCTTCCAGAGCCTCCTCTGCCTGGATGGACCTCCTTGTCTATTTCCCTCCAGCACCCGAGACGGGGTCGGCTGGCTCAGGAGGACAGGCCGGTCCAGGGGGCAGAGGCTGTGCCCATCCTGATCACTTCCCAGCCACAGTTGGCCTAATTAATGGGGTGCGGGATGTCCAGAAATAGTGGACAGAAGGGCAACGGACAGCTGGGCCGCCACCAGGGGGTGGTCTGTGCCCACCTGGGAGAGCAAGAGGATGGTAGAGCAGGGGGAGGGTGCTGAGAGGAAACGAGAAGAGGGAAGAACGAGGGAAGGATGCCTGTGCGTGTGGTCCCGTCGCAGGCTTTGGGGAGGCAGCAGAGAGCAGGTGTGTGTGGGCAGGAGGGGGGGGGGAGCTGGGTGCAGGGGAGGAGGTGAAAGGGGCCATCTTCTTGCCTTCTCTGCTAGCGAGGAATTGAAGTTTCGAGAGGCGGCATTTAATTTAATTTGCTGTCTTTTTTTATTTTGGTACAGGTGCCCAGAGGCCTGTGGGGATTGGGTGTATTTTTAATAAATCAGATAAATAAATAGATGGGAGACAGGCAGAGTGGAGGGAGGGAGGGAAGCAGCTTTCAGGATGCTGATGCAGGTGAGGGGGAAGAGGAGGAGGGCGGAGGGAGAGGGAGGAGGAGGGGGAGGGGAGGAGAAGGATGCCTGAGGAGAGTCGGGAGGAGGGGAGGAGGGAGAGGCGGGGGAGGAAGTGGGATGCTCAGCACAGAGAATCTGTCAGAGTTTATAGCGCCAAGGAAGAATCTCCTATGCACATAATAGGCTGATTTGGGTTTTTTTCTCCCTTTCTTTTTTGGAAAAGTGCTTCAGAAGCACATTTGTTATTTATATCAAAGGATTCTCTCAAATCCTGACCTTCCAGGCAAACGTCAGACGAGAAATATGTATATTGGAGCGTTTCAGTGCTGTGTGTTAACGGCAGAAGCGGGCAGGCTGGGGGAGGGTGTTCCCACCGCCGCCGAGCCCGGAGGAAACTTCCTTTCCGCCTTCGGAAAAAGGAGTTTTTCTCTGGAGACAAAGACCAGCTGGCTTGATTTTAGGGAGGCCAGGCCTCTTTGTGGGCTCCACAGCGGGAACTTGGGGCCACGTCCTGCCCCCACCAGTGCTGGCTTTGAAGGTGCCTACTTAGCTGTCCCCTCGGGCGCACAGGTGTGAGTGGAGAGCAATGGGCCTCACCAAAGGCTCATCTCTGCACCCCAACTTCCTGCCCCACCGGGGTCTCTCTGCACCTGCCTATTACCCCTCCTGAACCTGCATGCACCTGTCCACTGCCCCACTGGGGCCTGCGTGCAGCTGCCCACTGTCTTGGGTCTTTTTGCACCTGTTTCCTGCCCTGCCCTGGGCAGCTGGGTGAGACTAGCTTTAGCCCCCCGGTCACCCCACTGGACGATGCCTGTGAGACAGTCAGGGTCTGCAATGCCTAGCCTCCCACCTTGAACCCTAACCCTTCCCACCACCCCTCACTGACTCTAGTGATGTAAGTCCTCCACTACGTCCACATTGGAGGGGCCTTGGGGTCGCACAGTCCACAGGTTCAGGGTGGCTGTGTGGAGCCCCGAGGCCCAGGGTGCTTCAGGGACCGGTACAGGGGCGTGGCCCCCTTCCCTGTTAAACGTTTTATACACGGAGCGGTTGTGTATTTCATTCAGACCACACGGTCGTACTGCGTCTCAGAAAGCTGAAAATGTGCACATTGTCCAGCCTCTACCCTCCTGGCTGAAATGAGCATCAGAGAGAGACCCTCCTGCTCAGGTGGTCCAGCGCGTGTTGCAGGCCGGGCTGGAGCCAGCTCTCAGCGGGGCTCCCTCCACCCCTGCCCCTGGATCAGTGTGTCAACAGCTCTGATGCTGGACTGAGCCCTCAGCGCAGTTAGGGTGGCTCAGGAGGAGGCTGGCCCACACAGGGACTCCTTCTCGTACCTTCCCTCCTTCCTCCTCCCTCCTCCCTCCAGCCTGCCTTTCTCCTCTGTCCTTCCTGCCTCCACACTGGACCTGAGGCTGAAGGTCATGAGCTGGAATCCCAGCTCTGACATGAACACAATGGGTGACTCTGAGAGGTCCCTTCCCCTCTCTGGGCCTCATGTGTCTGCATCCTGCTCAATGATGGGGGTGAGCACAATGCTGGGATCCCCTAAAACTGCTCCCTCTGTGTCATTCAAGGACCCCAGGGTCCAGCAGAAGTGGGGCACCCAGTGCTGAGAGACTGGGAGCAGGAGAAGCGGTCGGCGGAGGGGACAGGGTCGGTCTCAGCAGAGCAAACTTTGCGGGCCTCGCCCGCTCCCCGTCATTCCGCAGCGGGACAAGCCGGGAGGGTGGCCCCAGGGGTGCTCACCATGGGCGCCGGCTTCCCTCCAGACACGATGCAGACCAGCGTGAAGTTCTGGGCCTGGTAGCGGTTGAAGGGGGCTGGCGTGTCCGCAGCCACCACTTCGATGGAGGTAGGAGGAGCTGCCGGAAAGGAAGCACAAACAGGAAAAGGCTTAGCGGGGAGGGGCGGGAAGACTCCACCGAGTACCTAAGAGGGGCCAGGCCCCAGGCGGAGTGCTGGGCAGGGCTGGGGGCAAAGGTTGCCCAACCAGCGGGTGCCACTGTCATCAACAGCAGTGAGAATGTGGTCCCCGCCGGGGCACAGAGAGGCCCTACCCCACAGGGCTCAGAGCCCGCATAAGAGCCTGAATCAAGAGGGCACAGAGTTAAGACAAGGGCACCAGGTTCCCAGAGGTGAACAGGGGGTAAAGGGGCACCCCCTGAGCCTGAGGGAGTGACCTGAGGAAGCCACATGTGTGTGAAACGCATGACAGCTGTCAGGAACATGTGCGAAATGAAAGCCTGGGGAAGGCTGTTGTTGGTGGTGGGGGCCGCGGAAGGATGGGAGGCAGGCCGTTGTGATGGCAGCTCAAGCAGCCAGTGCGATGTGCCGGGACTGGACGCATGTGCTGGGCACTGACCAGGGCGGCTGGTGCTGGGTCCCACTCCTTGGCTCAGGTTCCCACGGCCGCAGGAGAGCCCGCTGCTGCATTTTCAGGAATTCTGTGAGCCGGCAGTTCAGCGGCGGCGAGCCTGACACAGGCCACAGAGGACATCTCTGCCCCATGAGCTCAGCCACAGCCACAGAGCGGGGCTTCCTTGCTTGTGCGTTCCTTCCCTGCCCCAGCCGCCCGAGAGGGGGTTACGAGCAGCCCCGCGTGGGCCCGAGCTGCCCTTCTTGGTGCTGAGAGCGGTGGGAGTCACGGAAGGTTTTAGACAAGACCAGCAACGCGATCGGAGTTGCATTGTGAAGAGACTGGAAGCAGAGTTGAGGCCAGAGAGGTAGCTTCGCCCACGGCGAGGGCAGAAGGAAGACGTGGCGGACTCTGACTGGCCCTGGGAGCCAGGAGGCTGGATTCTGGGGGCCGCCCGGCCGTGCTTTGTCCCGCCTCCCTCCAGCTCTCCTCACCGGCCGCCACCGGCTGCTTTGCCAAAGCCAGTGCTCCAGGCGCTGTGGGGGTTGGGACGAGTGCAGATGGAGCCACTGGGTCCACCTGGGTCCACATCCCAGCCAGGTCAGCATCACCTGCCTGTCCTTGGGCAAGTACCACAACCACCTCCATGCTCTTGGGTAAATGAGCGTCATGCCCTCTTGGCATCGCTCAGTGGTTGAGTGCGGACCTATGAACCTGGAGGTCACAGTTCCATTCCTGGTCAGGGCGCATGCCCAGGTTGTGGGCTGAATCCCCAGGGCGGGGTGTGTGCAGGAGGCAGCCGATCAATGGTTCTCTCTCATCACTGATGTTTCTATCTCTCTCTCCATCTCTTCCTCTCAGAAGTCAATAAAAACATATTTAAAAAAACAACAACACACAAAACAAAAGACAACGGTGTGCCTCAGTTTCCCAGTTTATGAAATGGGAATCATCCCTGGGCTTACTTAGCACCTGGCAGGAGTCCCCTCTCCTGAGATTCCTCCTCTTCCTTCCCCAACCCCTGTAATCAGTCCCAAAGCCACATGCTCAGGACTTTGCTTGGGAAAGACCGCCGGTTCTGGCTCATCCGGCCTCGGTCCCGAGCAGCGGGGGGAGCAGAGGAAATGAAGAGATGTGGGCCCGTCCTTCCGGCAGGGGGGGGTCTTCACCCCGGTTACGTTTAATTAAATTCGACAAACATTTCCCGACACCTACTAGGTGCAGGGCACGGTGCCAGGTGCTCGCGGCGGGCGCCGGCGATGAAGCAGACCCCGGGACGCGGAGCGCACCGGCTGGCGGGGGCGACAGCCGCCCGGCAGCTCTATTTTCGGGTCTCGGAGAAGCGGAGCCAGGTAGGAGCCATTCATTCATTCGGGCAGCCACCGCGTGCTGTCAGCGGGGGGAAGCCGGGAGACGGGAGACAATGGGAGAACAATAGGCGGAGAATTGTAATTAAGTGTAAGATGGGAGGAAACAGATGGTAAGTGGGGTAGGAACTCCGAGGGGGAAGAACACATCCGCACACTTCAATTACCCAGAAGTCGCAGATTCTGCCATCTAATGTTTCTAGAACTACCCTGACAACCTGGCGCCCACAGCAAGCGCCAGCAGCCGCTCGTGCTTATGAGCCAGAAGCCCTTCCAAGCCCTTGCCGTGTTCGTTCACTGAGTCCTCACCCCCAGGCTAGGAGGTGAGGGTATGGACTCTCACTTATAGACGAGAACACGTAAGAGGTGGTAAGCAACGTGCCTGGGTTCACAGAGTCAGGATTCGAACCCGAGGGCCCTTGCTCCGGGGCCTGAACTTGGACGTGAAGCTGTGTCACCAGACCTTCAGAAAGAAGGACGGAGCTCAGACCCATGGGCACCGAGCCCCAAGCACGCATGTTAGCCGCTGCGAACACGCATCTACCTGGCACATTTCCACTCCCATGGACGGATCCCTGGAGAACTGCTCCTGAGATTGGCTCTGCTTAACTCGTGTGCCCCCAAGATGAAGGGACCATGCCACGTAGAGTCTGGCACAGAGCTCTGGCACGCTCCTGACGGCATACGTGAGGTGTAAGTGCACCCCCCCCCAAGATTCCTAGAGGCTCAGAGCTAGGCAGCGGGCACCTTCAAAATCACTCATTCCTTCTTCCTCACTTTCATGGAGCAAACAGGATGCAGGTACCCAGAACCTTCCTGGTGGGATGGCTTGGAGGGGTACCTGAGATGATGCTGACAGGAAGCCTGTCTGGCACACAGGAAGCTGGCCAGACAGTTCAGCCATGTTATCGCATGTTATTTGTAATGCAGGGAGGTAGGCTGGGGCAAGGGTTAAGAGTGTGAGCTCTAAACCCCACTACCCAGGGTTCAAAGACCAGGGGACCCCTCCCGGGCTGGGTGACCTTGGCATGTTACCTAACCTCTCTGAATCTCGATTTCCTTACCCGCAGAATGAAATTGCAGGGCATCTGCGAGGATTCCATGAGGTAGTACCTGAGAGTGTTTTCACAGGGTACCCAACCCGTGCCAGCTGTGTTTATTAGCAATATTATTTACAAACATCCTTTCTCAGGGGCTCCTTGCTGCCAGCTGGGAGAACAAACCTGGCCTCCCACTTTGGGGCACCCCCCAGTTCGGTAAGGAGACTAGAAAATGCCCTGGCCTGGTCCCGTCCCATACAGTCTTCACCGACCCCATGTGGCTCCTGAGCACGCAACGGTGGCTTTTTCAAGTTCATATAGGCTGTAAAGGGTAAAACACGCACGGAATTTTGAAGACGGTCTTTAAAAAGAATGTGAAATACATTATGAATATTTTATACTGGGTACCTGTTGAAATAACATCTGTGCTATGTTGAACTTAGTAAATATATTACTAAAAATAATCTCACCTCTACAGCTTTTCTCAGCGCGGTCATTGGAAAACTTACAATCACACATGTGGCTGGCACTACACTGAGTGGCCAGATTGTTATGATCTCTGAACACATAATAATCTGGCCACTCAGCGTATAGCCTATATAATCAAAAGCTAATATGAGAATTGTCCCCTCGATCAGGAGTTCGACCAGCAGGCAGATCGGCCAACCGCCCATGTCCCCGCCCCCTGGCCATGCTGGCAGGAACCTACCCAAATTCACACACTGGGCCTCTAATATATACATATACGGAGTGTGAAGATTACTATGTGTTCAGAGATCATAATAATCTGGTCACTCAGTGTATATTTCTATTGTGTAGCACTGGCTCAGACCTTCCATTTACAGGTCAGCAAACTGAGGTCAGAGAGAGGAGGCCATCTGCCTGTGGTCTCAGTGTTAAGTCCCTGGCAAAGCCTGGACTGGCCCCCTGGTGTTCCAAATGCAGGCCAGGGTTCTTTGCACAGCACTGGTGCGCCCCCCTCCCCCAGAATGGTCCCCCAACACACACAAACACACACACACACACACACACATCCCCATTCTGGAGATCTGCGCCCAAGTCACGCACGCCACCCACACAAATCCTGATTGGGAGCCGTGTTCCCGTCCCTTGTTATATTTCTGAGCAGGTGTTAGCAATATGTACAGTTAATCAAGCTCATAAGACAATAACAGATTTCAGTTGTATGGACGATGACACAGCAGAGCTGCTGATATCAACACGGACAGCCTGGGCTACCCACACTCCGCCCGTCAATGCGTTCCTCAGCCCTGTGGCCTAGCAACATGTCGCTCTGCATCTCGCCTGGCAGGGCTCTGAGAGCTAGCAGTCAGGGGGCTGCTGACACCTGGGGTTCCCGGCTGCTTACGCATGCTCCCCCACGTCACTATCAGCCTCTCCCCTCCCTCCTGTCTTCCCCTTCCTTTGATTACGAACAGCGTTCTTTCTCCCACATCCCACTGCTTTGTAGGATTGTCGTCTGCAGCCTTCCTTCACTCTTAGTTTTCCCAACTATATCCCGTCCCCACCTCCATCCTCATCTCCATCCTCACCTTCATCCCATCTCCTCTCTATTCCTTCTCCACCTCTGTCCTCACCTCCATCCCATCTCCTCTCTATTTCCTTCTCCACCTACCTCCTCACCTCCATCCCATCTCCTCTCTATTTCCTTCTCCACCTCTGTCCTCACTTCCATCCCATCTCCTCTCTATTTCCTCCTCCACCTCCATCCTCCCCTCCATCCCATCTCCTCTCTATTTCCTCCTCCACCTCCATCCTCCCCTCCATCCCATCTCCTCTCTATTTCCTCCTCCACCTCCATCCTCCCCCCCATCCC